>BQNB010052382.1:21168-40521 GCA_026074375.1 Tanacetum coccineum
ATAGTTGCACAGTTGAAACGTCTAGAAAAAACATCGAGATATATTTGGGTACAACATTCATGCCCGTGGGTCATGCATGTAAATTCAATGACGATAACGTGATGGACAAAGCTACAATTAATCACCAGTCACTTTTCAATTTATTATTCGTATACTGGTCGATCATCACTTGTCAATCATCTTAAATAATGTACTTTCATATTTTATTGTGTCTACACTTTATTTATTCAATAAGCCAGACACGTATATAGGAAAACAACTTTCAAATGCATCCACCAACCTAAGAAAATATGTAGAGGCAATTAGCAAGGTAGTTAGGTGTGGAACATTTAGAGGTTGAGTAGGTACCATCGTGGGCTTGATGTTTACTTGTTTTCAATATTTTAATCACTACACGTAAGAATGTTTAGGCCATAATTTTACATCTTCTTGGTGTTTTAAGGAATGTGACATATCATATGATGTTTGTGTTGTATTGTATCTTTAATCTACTACAAAATAATTGTTGGAATATGTTAGTCGGTTCCGCAAGTTATACGTTAAAAATACGTGAGCCTATTGGAGGCACACACGTAAAACACTTAAAGTATTTTTACTTCACAATAAATATTTAAATAGTCGTTATTTACCATCACTTGTATAATATTTAAATAATAAACAAAGAGACTAAATTGGACAAAACCCGAACCCTAGGGGTGCCCTTTGATTGGCCGGCCCCTATAGGGATTCTAGAAGGGTGTTTGATTCAATTTTTGGAGATAAGAAAAAAGAAAGGAGAAAATATTTGTGATATATATGGAAAAGATACACGTCTTGTTCTAAAAGCTTTAGGGGTGGGTGCCTATATAAACCCCTACCCTAAACCTCATTATTCACTCTTTCATTACAAATCAAATCCCTTCACAATAAAAAATCACACAAGATTTTATTTTCCCTCTCTCCTTAAAAACCCACGACCAAAATCCCTAAACCTTTAGGGATTTTCGGTTTGTCTACTTAAACCAATCGAAACCTTAACCCTTTTAGGGTTTTCGATTTTCTCTACACTTCCTTGCTTGACGATTGTAGTTTTGGTGTTCCTCCTAGCTCGACGTAACACAAACCTTTGCTAAGGTTTTTGGTTTAAGGGTGATTCAAGAATTAGGGTTATTCCACAAACCCTAATTAGGGTTCTTGGTTTTGGTTTTGGTTCGATCGTACAAAGGTACACCAAGGGGTGCGTTTGGTTCGTTTGATTCAACACAAGGTGTTTGGTTCGTGAAGGTTGACTAGCAATCGACTCATACTTGGTTGACGTGTTTGTGTGAGCAACCATAGAGGTGGTAATTTAATCACTCGTTTCAAGATCAAGATCTGGCGTAAGTTTATTGATTTTTATCATTAAACAAAAGGTTAGTAAATTACTTGTTTAATTTATATGTGTTAATCTATATGCTAAAACTAGACCCATTCCGCTGCGTACTCGTGGCCAATTGGTTACCTAGTTTGTTAAATCCCAACAATAATTACAACACCAACGTAGCACGAACAACACTAATGAAAAACACCAACAACAACTGAACACGTACAACTAGGTCTGCAAAATGAGAACGTACTGCACGGGATGTCCTTGTCCTTTAAAGTTAGACGACATCTCGTATGAGTTTGCTGCAAACCAACAAGTCGTACAACCCATGATTTATGCAAACACGGTGTTGTGTTACAACAGCAACTGTTAGAACACAATGCATGCGGTAGGCAGAAAAGGATGGTGAATCACAAAGAAATAGTAGCTCATTGTAATGGGTGTTCTTAGCCAATCTGTGTATATCTTGAGGCTCTTCAATCCTCTATTTATAGGGAGGAAAAGTTTTGATTATGATCATAGCTGACCGATATTTTAGCCATGATCACAGTCCCTACAAATCACACATCATGGGAGAATATTTCAAATTTCATGAACGTTATACATCCATGTTTAGTTTGCGTGGTCAAAAACTCAAATAGCTTTACCACGTCAAAACTAACTTTGCTACATTTCTTACTCACGTGATTAATCCAAAAAAATAGAAAGTTACTGCTCAAGCAAGTTGTACCAAGAAGCTACGACACTAGCAACTTGTACCATCATATGAAATAAGTGTTTATAACTCAAAGTGATAGGTATAATGAAACCCAACCATTCTCATTCAACACTTATTAGCTTATTATAAACTTGCTTAATTTTGTTATTCCTCCAATATGAGACTTAGGTGGTGTTTGTTTTTTCAGAAAGGCCTCTTAACAACATATTAATCTAACTCATTCAGACGCGGTGGGTCATTAAGACTGTTTTTTTTCTTTTTCATGTCATTTAGAGGCGGTAAGAGGCAAGCACTGTTAAGAGCGTTTGTTTTTTTCTCATCATTAAGAGACACTAAGAGGCATAAACCTCTTTTTGAACTAGATGTGGAAGGGGTGTCTTAACAACTCTTAATGTCTTTTTTAATTTTTAATTTTGTCTTACTTTTTTTTTCTACTTGACTAGTATGATTTTTTTTATTTTTTTTCTTGTTTCACCTTTGTCTTTTTTATTAAAAATATTAAATAGAATAATTGAATGTGTTTTGTTAGATTAATAGTTTATAAGATAAGATGTGCCAATGATAAAACACTACGCTATAAATATTTTTGTTAAAATGTCAAATTTCGAGCATGTCTTATATTTTAGGAAATCTACCTGCAATGTGTGTATCACTTACTATGTTGGTACCGTCATTTGTTAATACTTACACAACTTACAGTCGCAACCTTTTGATAAAATGACACTATCATGATACGTGGACATGTCAGGCCAAAGTTTTGATTGTTGTGTTAGATTTTGAAATATGATAGTTTAATTGTTACGTTGAAAGTTAATCGTTTTAAAAAGTTCAATTTAAACGCTGTCAGGTTTGTTTTTGTTCAATAAACATGAGATTGCATGTTTTGTTTAAAATACTTTTAACTTTAAATTGAGTATATTATTAAACTTTTTTTTATATTTAATAAAGTTTATTTCTTGTGCGAATTCAATCGTTTTAAATGTAAAAATTATAGTTTAACACATATATACATTTTTACCAAAATAAATAGTTTTATTTGATTCAGATTTAGATTCAGATTCAGATTCAGATTTCTCAACCACTTATTCAGATTAAGATGGGAATCAGATTCAGATTTTTCTACCGAATATTTAGATTCAGATGTGCAAATCAGATTCAGATTCAGAACCTCTTAATAAACAAACAACACCTTAGTAAACTTACCAACCTCACTAAAAGTTCTAACAACCCCCCACCAGGTTGGAAAGTTTTCTCATACTCTAATAATTAGTGTCACAAAAATATCACTAAGATTAAACCATGTTTATATAAGTATACAAGTGAAATTGATTCATTGGTGTCCGAAGACTAAACCAAGAAACTAGTAATTAATTTCACGACATACTTATACACACTAATCATTGTAACATTTGCATTCTTACTGAGCGTGAATATGGCCATGCGCTTAAATCCTTTTCACAACCCTCTAAGAAAGAAACCATAATTCTCCATTCGAGGCGACACCACTTCTAGGCTATATAGGCTAACCTTCTCTACCGTCCTCGTTGATAAGACACCTATAAAGATTAGCTAAGAGGTTTTACCTCAACCTATATCTCGTCAACGATGTACTATCTATATACTATACATGGGCTAATTAGGTCGATAGTACTTTCTATAGATTAATGACTTCGTTATTACCCATTAAACTCTTAATGTAGGAGCTATACAATCAAGTCGGGTTTCCATCACCAACCGATTTACTTTTGGTGTCAAACCCATGCCTCTAGTAATCCTCAATAAGTCTCTCGTCAGAGACTTAATAGGATATACCCGACAAGTTACTTCACTCTTATCAGTCTCATCACAAATACTCACTAAGGCTCTCGTCAAAGACATAGTAGTATCAAACTTAAGTTTCTAGATCACTTTAAAACTTGTCTATAATGGTACCATCTCAATATTCTCTATATATTCCAATATAATTAAATTTTATGGAGTTGGAACTCTAATCTAATTGGCTAAATTTGTCACCTCTTGACTACATATACAATTAATTCGCGTACAGTTTGTGATACTCATGTAGTTCTTGCCCAACCAAAACACATGCGAGTACTTTATCCACCGGCTTGTGCATTTCAAACAGTTTAGAGCATTCCTTCTCGATCTCAATGATATGATTTTATGCTTGATATGATACTAATTTATTCCTTCATGAATAAATCTCATAGCTTTAAGTTTATATGTAGTAGATGGCAAACGACGAGTACGCTCTCTATTTGTGTGCTTTGCATGTTCTAATAGGCTTCGTTTTTCCCCTATTAAACTATCGTGAAATCTTAGACCGAAGTTGCGATCAAGGTGATCAGCCATGATCACATTTTTAAAACCCACAATTTGAAATCATAGGTTAACGGTTTAATGGAGAAACAGAGCAAATAGAGGTTTATGACAAGTCAAGGACAGTCAACACTGTTATATCATCCAACTATCTTCACCATCACAAGAGATTAACTAGATGTGGCGGTATGTAATCAGTAGATGGAGCTTATTCATAGTTTAGCTTGTAGTCAATTCTAAGTCAAAGTTAGTTAGAGTTAGTTAGGTTTAAAAGTTTTCCCGCCTTTTCTATTCTTGTATAAATACCCTATTGTACCCTTCATTTTAGTTTAACAAAGTTACAATCTTTGTCAAATTATCTCCAATTCAGTTTCTTATTATGGTATCAGAGCATCATTTGATTGAGTTGATTCTATAACAGATCCATCCTTACACACATAGCCACTTAATTTTGTTGAGAAGGGGTGTTTGTTAATTCTGCATTCACATTTTGACCCATTGTCATGTTAATTGTCCAATGAGATAGATTTTCTTGAGTACTGAGCCTTTAAGGGGTGTTTGGTGGTTTGTACTTTCCATGAAGTGGATGACAAACTAGATAGCCAACCAACTGATAACAAGTGGGTAACATTGGCCGTCATATGTATGAGTGAGGCTCGGGGCTGGGGCGCGAGTGTGATTAGGAGCGATACGAGACGCTGGCTCGGAGCGTCTATGTCCGTGTTTGGTATATTGGGTGGGTATTCAGGGGGGGGTTTTTGGGTTGTTTTGGTATAGGGGTAATGTAATCCAAAGTCTGGTATCCTCAATGAGAACATTCAAATCAATTTAACAAGTAGGGGTGTTTGGTGGTTTGTACTTTCCATGAAGTGGATGACAAACTAGATAGCCAACCAACTGATAACATTCCTCTTTTGTGTGCCCCTTTTTACCATATTTCCACAGATCACTCCTTTCCTAAACACACTCCTTCTTGTAGTATTACCATTACTGATTGAATTTCTTATTGAGGATTCACCTTGATTGTAATTACCACTGTAATTTCTTCCATTTCTTCCACCATTGTTGTAAGAATTTCTGTAGTTATTGGAATGTGCAGATATTGCAGCTGTCACTAAAACTTTTGAAGCAAATCCTTCTCTTTGTTTCTCTTCTTGCCTAATCATGTTGTATGCTTTTGCAACAGTTGGCATTGAATTCATTAACATAATTTGGCCTCTGATATTTGCATAGCACTCATCAAGTCCCATCAAGAATTGAATGAGCCTCTTTCTTTGGTCTCTTTCTCCATTGACTCTCCCATTTTCACAATCACAGATACAAATACACATATATGGTACCTCTAATGAATCATACTCATCCCACAATCCCTTCATCTTGTGATAATAGATCTCAATAGATGTGTTGTTTTGCTTTAATTGCACTAGATCATGTGTAAGTTGATAAACTCTGTGTCTATCTAATTGTGAATAATGTTCTTAAATCTCTTTCCATAAACTTAAAGCAGAATTCACAAAACTGAATGAATTACTTATCTGTTCTGTGATTGTATTGAGAATTCATGAGATTATCATGTTATTTGTACTTTCCCACAGTGCTCTTGTACTTGCATTGATTGCAGGTTCTTCAAATTCACCATTGATGATCTTCATCTTGTTTTTTGCATTTAAAGCAATCATCATGGACCTCTTCCATGATCCATAGTTATCTGAACCAGTTAGTTTCTTGGAGATTAGAACTAAGCCTGAATGATCTTGTGGATGTAGGAATAGTAGATGATTAGGTGAGTTTACATCATCTTGTGGAGTTGATGGTGATTGTTGAGGCGGTTGTTGTGGTGGTTGTTGTGATGGAATTCTGGTGTTGCTAGCCATTGAAAAATGTCTGATTGTATGGACTTGTGAAGGGATTAATGGTCATGAGTTATTTATTTGGTCGGAAAATGTTTGTTATGGTGGTTTGAGTTTGTTAGATGACCGAAAAAGTTTGTTACATTCATCATAGTTGGTATACCTAAACTTATAGCTACAAATACCACTACTAGATACAGACTTGTTGCCTCACATATCTCTGCTAGAAAGTATAAGATCATTGCATCAGTCCTGATTAATCAAAAGTATTTATGGGTAGTTTATAGTTGTGCTACAGATCATGTTTGCTACTCACTAACACTAATGCATAATATTCAAATCTGCACACAACCTATATCAGTCACTTTACCAAATGGCCAACAAACACAAGTCACCAAAACAGGATCAGTGCACATTAACTCAGCCATCACCCTACATGATGTTCTATACATTCCTTCATTTTCATATAATTTACTATCAGTAAGCAAGCTAGGATCGCATATACCACTTTTAATTCCTTTCATACCTTTTTCATGTTACTTTCAGGACCATCACAAGAAAATTGCTCATGGCAACCTCTATAATGGTCTCTACATCATCAAACAGGAACCAACAACTTCCTCACCAACCACTCTATCCATCACCAACAACAACATGGCTCTCTGGCACTCAAGACTTGGACACCCATCATTTTCTGTTTTACAACAAATAAAGTTAATTTCAACTTCTAATAATTGTAATTCTCATGAATGTGACATTTACCCTTTGGCTAAACAAAATGCTTTACCTTTTTCTCATAGCAATTCTAATGCTATTGCCTTATTTGAACTAATTTATGTTGATCTTTGGGGACCATACAAACATCCAACTATTAATAAATACAAGTATTTTCTTACTATAGTTGATGATTTTTCAAGGGCAACCTGGACTTACCTTTTACCATCCAAACAACACACTACTATACACATAAAAATGTTCCATGCCTTTGTTTTAAACCACTTCAACATTACACTCAAAACTATCAGGAGTGATAATGGTTCAGAATTCCTAATCAATCCCTAACAGACTTTTTCCATACTCATGGAATCATTCACCAAACAAGTTGTCTATACACACCCTAACAAAATGCTAGGGTGGAGAGAAAACACAAAAATTTACTAGAAGTAGCTAGAGCAATAAGGTTTCAAGCACATTTTCCTAATCATTTATGGGGATATTGTATCCTAGCAGCCATATATTTAATAAATAGACTTCCTTGCAAACCATTGAACAACAAAATTCCATATGAATTGTTATACCAAACACCCCCTTCTCTCACTCACCTCAAAGTCATTGGATGTCAAGCTCTAGCACACCAGCACACCCAAGACAAGTTTGAGGCCAAATCCATTCCTTGTATTCTTATTGGTTACCCTACAACACAAAAAGGCCATCTATCTTCTTTATGATCCAAACACACACAAAAATTTAATAAGCAGGCATGTCAGATTTAATGAACACATTTTTCCTTTCAAACAAACCAATAAATCACCCACACCAGAACCACAACCATTTGCAACACCATCAGACTTCCTTCCTCCTCTCCACACTGACATTAACATTTCACCTACCTTCCTCCTCTCCACACTGACATTAACATTTCACCTACCTTCCTCCTCTCCACACTGACATTAACATTTCACCTACCACATCCACCACAAACCATAATTTATGACACTGATCCTGTCCTACCCCAATCACAACACATTACAACTTCTACTACATCAGTCTCTACTCCATCCATTCCCATACCATCTTTTGAACATTCTACACCAATCTCAACCCATACAACCAACAACAACATTCCAGCTCCACCACCACCACCTCCTGCAAGAAAATTCAACAAACAAACAACTCTACCTTCTAAACTTCAAGACTTTCATGTCACTTTACCTAAAACCAAACATAACACTAATTCTTTCATCAAATTTCACTACACAAAGTACATAAATTATCATAACATTACATCACCAAAACACAAAAATATCATTAGCTCCATAAATAAGTCTGTAGAACCAAAGTCATACTTACAGGCTGCTAAAGATTTAAGATGGATTGATGCAATGAACAAAGAATTAAAAGCTTTGGAAGCAAATCACACATAGACCCTTACCTTACTTCCACCAAACAAGAAGGTCATAGGCTGCAAATGGGTCTACAGGATTAAATTCCACTCAGATGGAACATTTAAGAGATACAATGCAAGATTAGTGGCACAAGGCTTTACCCAACAAGAAGGCATAGACTACACTGCGACCTTGGCTCCAATTGCATAGATGGTCACAGTCAGGACTCTCTTAGTGGTTGCTATTCATCACAACTGGCATATTGCTCAACTGGATATCAATAATGCATTTCTTCATGGTGATCTTCATGAAGAAGTGTACATGAGCTTACCACAAGGCTATACACACACATCTAACATACTTAATCTAGTTTGCAAACTCCAAAAATCCCTCTATGGTCTTTAACAGGCAATGGTTTACAAAACTGACTACCTTTCTCCTACAACATGGTTTCACACAAAGTTATGCAGACACCTCTCTTCTCACATACAAGAAAGATAATGATTTCCATACTCTCCTCATTTATGTTGATGAATTCTTCTAACTTGTAACAACATCACTCTTATTCATCATTTCAAGACAAAGTTGGACCTCACCTTCAGTATCAAGGATATGGGAAACCTTAATTATTACCTTAGAATAGAATTCTTGAGAAACTCTCAAGGATTGACAATGTCTCAAAAGAAATATGCCTTAGAACTTCTACAAACTACAAATGTGCTAAATCTCAAACCTTGTCACATACCTATTGATCCAATTGTTAAACTCAATGACATAGATGGTAAACCTCTCAGTAATCCCTCAACCTACAGAGCAATTATAGGAAAGCTACTTTATCTCACCATCACAAGACCTGGTCTTTCATATGTTGCTCATGCTTTGAGTCAATTTAGCCACAGTCCAAGAACACCTCACTAAAAAGCTCTCACTAAAGTTCTGAGGTATATCAAGCTATGTCCAAGACAAGGCCTATTCATCCCTTCTTAGAACACTTTCACACTACAAGCCTATTATGATAGTGATTGTGTAAACTGTTCAGCATAAGGAGATCTATCACTAGTTTTTGTGTTTTCCTTGGATCAAGTCTCTTATCTTGGCAATCAAAGAAGCAATGTGTTGTATCAAGATCATCTAGAGAGGCTGAATATAGAGCTCTTGCAGATTGTACTTGTGAAATAACATGGATTTTAAGTCTTTTACAGGATCTTCAAGTACAAATTCCTAAACCAGTACCTATCTATTGTGACAACCAATCTTCTATTGCTTTGTCATCCAATCCTATTCAACATGCAAAAACCAAGCACATTGAGATTGATTATCATTTTGTCAGAGAAAAGATCAAGTCTAGACAAATTCTTCCTACATTAATTCTTTCTACTTAACAAGCACTTGATGCTCTAACCAACGGACTTAGTAGATCTCTATTCCACAGTTATATTTCCAAGTTTGGCATGTGTGATGCATACACACTGCCAACTTGCAGGGGGTAATGAAGAAACAGAGCAAACAAAGGTTTATGGCAAGTCAAGGACAGTCAACACTGTTATATCATCCAACTATCTTCACCATCACAAGAGCTTAACTAGATGTAGTAGTATGTAATCAGTAGATAGAGCTTATTCATAGTTTAGCTTGTAGTAAACTCTAAGTCAAAGTTAGTTAGAGTTAGTTAGGTCTAAAAGTTTTCCCGCCTTTTCTATTCTTGTATAAATACCCTATTGTATCCTTTATTTTAGTTTAACAAAGTTACAATTTTTGTCAAATTCTCTCCAATTCAGTTTCTTATTACGGTTTCAACCTAAGTATATGATCGTTGTTTATCGATTTCATAACACTATTAACACACATATAATAATCTAATCTTCTTGCATATATATGTATACCACCACTACAAACATTATACGAATGGTTGCTATCAACCTCTTAATCACTTTATAATATGATCATATCGTACGCCGCTAATTCACGTTCATGCGCAATAAGCATCTTGCACTTTAAGTGACCAATGTTCTCAAGTTTAAGTGAATCAAACCTTCAACTTTTGATCTCATTAAACAAAAAAAAAGTCATCTGGTCATGTCACTACAATACATCACTGCAACATGTAGTAATTTTTTTTCAGTTACTTCGTCTATAATTCAGTGATACGTTTCTAGTAATTTGATTAATTTCTCAAGATTGGTTTCCTTTTTCATTGAAAAAGCTAATTTCCAGCACTTGTTTTTTCTTATTTCACATAATTCATTAATCACATTTATTTTTCTCTTTTGACCAAAGAATCACATTTATTAACGGTGTATAAAAGATCTATGTTTGACATCTAAACAAATAACTTTCATAAACAAACAGTAAGACTAAAATGGATTTCACTAAAACAAAATGCGATTACACTATAATTCAAAACGAAAACGGAAACCAAGCCAACAAATTATTTAAAGGCGCTAGCCGCCATGCTTAACGTAAAATAAGCTAGAAAACGAGTCACTATTAAAATTAGTATGCCATGAATTTATCGTCATCGAGATGAACATGAGCCACACAATCCATAATTTCACCATTCACCACATTAACACCATCATTTTCAGACTTCCTCATCTTGCATTCACGTGCATAATGGTCGGTCTCTCCACAAACATGGCATTTTCCGGTTCTCTTTGACGGTTCGGACTTCTTGAATTTGTCACGATTCATCCCCAAATTGAATTTCATTGGACCGTTTCAGGAACCTCTCTTTGAAGAGTTCCCGACTTGCACATGATGAATAGTGGACCCATGATTCACTCGTTTATCTCTATTCCTAGCTTCTTCCTTAATGTGAAGATACTTCAAGAGATCATCTAATGAGTAGTCATCTTTCTTATTTATCAACTTCTTTGAAATATCATTCCATGAAGCTGGTAACTTTGAAACAATGGCAACAACTTGTAGCAGTTCTGGAATGGGAATAGAAAGCACATTTAATTTGTTAACGGGAATTTGGAGTTCATGCACTTGCTCTAATATAAGTTTCTCATCAATCATGTGAAAATTGAAGAATTTAGAAATAAGATATCTAATTTGTACCTTCCTCGTGTTGTTTATACTTAAACTCCAAGACACTCCATAACTTTTGTGGATCGATGATAGGATCATAAACATCATATAGCCTGTCCGAAAGGGAGTTCTTGATGTGGCCACAACAGAAGGTCTCATCTTCCCTACGAATCATCCTTTGCTTCTCGAGTTCTAGAACTTCATTCGGATCAACTTCTTGTCCTTCAGTGGCAACGGGATTGGCTGGCATTGGAGCTAACAGTGGATCGAGAACATTGAAAATCTTGAGAACGGTCAACAAGAATTTCATCTTGTCAGCCCATCTGGTGTAGTTACACCCGTCAAATTTGTCCAACTTGACAAATTCCTGGTTCATGATACGAAGGTTTAAGGACGATGCTCCAGCTTCCATTGTCGTATAAACTTTAAAGATTGTTGCATTGTATCTTTAATCTAATACAAAATGATTACAACACCAACTTAGCACAAATAACACTAATGAAAAACACCAACTGAACACGTACAACTAGGCCTGAAAAATGAACAAACAAAATGAGAACGTATTGCACGGAATGTCCCTGTCCTTTAAAGTTTATACGACAGCCCGTATGAGTTTGCTGCAAGCCAACAAGTCGTACAACCCAGGATTTATACAGACACTGTGTTGTGTTACAACAACAAATGTTACAACACAATGCAAATGTGATAGGCAAAAAAGGATGGTGAGTCACAAAGAAATAGTAGCTGATTGTAATGGATGTTCTTAGCTTTTCTATGTATATCTTCAGGCTCTCCAATCCTCTATTTATAGGGAGGAAAAGTTTTGATTGTGATCATAACTGACCGATATTTTGGGATTAGCATCTCTTCACATGCAACATAAATCTTT
Source organism: Tanacetum coccineum (assembly GCA_026074375.1). Taxonomy (NCBI): domain Eukaryota; kingdom Viridiplantae; phylum Streptophyta; class Magnoliopsida; order Asterales; family Asteraceae; genus Tanacetum; species Tanacetum coccineum. The sequence goes on from BQNB010052382.1 coordinate 33,428, forward strand.
TATACACTTACACCATTGTCTGCCATTTTATTTTCAGTTTGATGCGTTTGGTTTTGTACGCACCGCATCTGAAATTTATTACGAAATGATTTTTATAAACCTTAAAATTAAAGAATTTTAAAATTTATATATGGAGCAATTTGATCTCAAATGAAAAAAGGTTAAATTTCAAATCCTTTTATATATTATTCTCTCCGTCCCATAATTATAGTCTATCGACAAAAAACACGCAGTTTAAGAAAAACATCATCATTATAGTTTTCTCTCTCTTACTTTTTGCACAATGACACTTTTACCTTTAACCAATTAATTTCTAACTTCTTTAAAGTTTGTAATAATAACATCAAGTGAGGGTGATAAGGTAAACTTAATATAAATTTCTTATCTATTTTTGGAAGTGGACAATTAATTTGAGACAACCCAAAAAGAAAGCATGGACTATAATTATGGGACAGAAGGAGTAATTGTTTAATAATTTTAGGAGGAAACTACAATTTTGGTCCACTATCTTTACCGGGTATAACACTTTTGGTCCATTTTTTAAAAATTTGCGGGTTTAAGCCAAAACCCGAGTATCCATTTCACATTTGAGCCAAATCAGACAATTTCGTTAAATCTGATTTGGCTCAAATGTGAAATGGATACTCGGGTTTTGGCTTAAACCCGCAAATTTTTAAAAAAATGTAATTTTAGAAGGCATAACCCGGAACCACAAAAATAATTCTACGCTTCAACAAATACCCACATTTATACCCAATACATAAAAGTTACAAAAATATATCATATGTATCATACATATGCCGAATTTATAGCTATGTATACAAAGAAATATAAGAAAAATTCTTCCAAGTAGTCTTTGTACATCCTATCTCCATTAAACATGGCCATACCATGTTCCTTTGACTCAAGACATGAAAACAAGAATCCCTAAAACCCTCTAGGTGTTTTGTTGAACACTATTGGTAAATTTTGACCAAGACTTCCCATATATTGCAAGTAACTAATAAGAGTTATCATATACATGCATAAACACTTAGTAAAAACTCAAAATCCTCTCTCTTTCTCTCATCCAACCCACGGCTCAAAAAGCCTCTCCAAAATAATTCACACTTTGATTTTACAAAACCATACACATATATACACATCATACCTAAGGTATCCTAAGATGGTTCCAAGCATTGGTTAACCATATTCAAGCTTTAATCAAGAAAAGGGAAGCTAAGGTTTATTTAAGAAAACTAGGGTTTTCTTTAGTGCAAGCTTTGGATTTTTATCTAAACAAGGGTTTAGATTACATTGATCATCATCATCATACACCATAAGGTCATCTAGAACCCTTTATGTTCTTTCAATATTCATTTTATGCATATGTTAGTTCTATTGTAGCTTGAATCACCATGTAGGATTTTTAACATGTAAATGGAGTTTTTACTTGTAATGATCATTTTGCACACTATTATATATGTTGAGATATTGCTAATATCTTTTTAAAAGGGATGATAAAGTATTGTACCATATTAAGTTGGTGTAAAAATGATTAACTACAAAAGTAGTAAGGTATAAAAGCAAGGTTAAAAATGGATTCAACAAGGTCACTCAAAGATTCTGTCCAAAATTCGTATATATAACACATTATTTTATATTTTTATAAAGTAGTATGATTCACGACGATTCCGAAAAGGTAAGAAACTTGTCAAACGGATTTATAACGAAAAAGTTAGAGCGAAAACGAGGTATATATTCGAGGTATAAAAATCCAGCATTTGTTAAGTTAGTGGTTTCTGTCAGGATTTTAAGATGGTATTTGCGGCACTTTCGAGTCCGTTTCGGCCTTCGGCCGAAACATGAAAGTCGTTCGGAAGGTCGTTTTACTTCCCCGCGAGGTTCTTTAAGTCTAAAAGCGAGTGATAACGGGTCGTAAGGCGGGGGCAAAATCTGGCTTTTTGGTAATTAATACACTGCATCAGATCTGATGCGAGTGCTTTTTCGCCCATTTCGGTCGAGTTTCGGGTCTCGGACAGAACTGGAAAGTTGTTCAAAATATCGTTTCGCATAAATTCTCTTTAGAACCCGAGTCATAAAAATGTGATTTAGTGGGTCATTATAGTCGGGTCAGACTTAGAAAGTAATAACTATAACTACCAGGAGTAACTAATACACTACCAGGAGTAACTAATATACTACCAGTAGTAATAACTATAACTACCAGGAGTAACTACAACACTACCAGGAGTAACTAATACCCTACCAGGAATAACTATAATTACATTATTCAGATATTTATAAATGTTTTACAATTATAAATATGTTTTCACTCAAACAAGTAGATGGTGATTGGCTAAATAGACTTATGCATGGTAGAGATTACTCAATGTGATTAGTACTTATACGACCTATGATAATTTAGGTTGCATTCGATCTTTTACGTGACGCTTTATCTGCGATATTTGGATTATCAGAACTCAAGGTGAGTTCGTAGCCCCTTTTTCTACTACTTGCTTTATTAAATACGGGGGAGATTACATGCTTGATTTCTTTGGACACAAGTGTTTTCAAAACTGTATGCTATTTCCTGATTACATTATTGCCTAAGTTACCGTATTGCCATTTAAGTCCCCTTTTATCATGAACCGTTAATTACCTGCTGGGTATACGCTAGTGTTATGGATAGATCTATCGGGACTGACCATCCCCGTCTAGGCTGTGGTTTCTAGTTGACCATTGACGCATTTAACATTTGAAGAAAATTCGTAGGATGTTTGGCAACATCTGTATTGAGAAAATTCGTAGGATGTTTTTGTAACATCTGTATCCGTGTTGGGGCACAAACCTCGAGTACTGGTTTGATTACAGTTTATTACGTTAAGGTTCGGTGTCATGAGCTTAGGGCAATAATACAATGTTTTAGACTATTGAATGTGTTTCATAGTCTACTATTACTTCGATCTTGTGGTCCACGCTATTTCCTGATAAACCTATGAATTCACTCAACAATTTTGTTGACGTTTTAGCATGTTTTAATCTCAGGTGCTGAGGCATAAGCTTGGATGGGAGCCGTGACGGATATCTATTAGAGGGATTCTGATTTCTTAAATTCAATGAAACTTTTGTCTTATAAAATCTTAATGTCTTTTTATCAAAACTATGGGACCTAACGTGAAAACTCTGATCTTTTGTAATGACATTGAATGAATCTTATTTTTAACGTCCATTTAAGGTCGTTTTCTATATCTTGATTTTTGTACTTTGACGTAGCACCCCATTGTTACCTTTCCGCTGCGACCTAATTTTGGGGGTGTTATACCAAAAAGAAAGCATGGACTATAATTATGGGACGGAAGAAGTAATTGTTTAATAATTTTAGCTATTACCTTCTATATATTTATGAAGTGTGTGAATATTTTTGAAAGATATAGAAAAATTTAAATTTGTAATTGAATTTTGCAAGAAATTCGTAATAACCTTGTAATAAATTCAGATGTTAACATATTGTGAAGAATATATGTAATGGGAGTTGATACGCACACCACATTTTTTGATTCTTTCACCACAATCTTTTATCTTTGACTATTATACCCTTCACTACTAATTTATTAAATTTAACAAATTCTACCTTTAACCTAATTATACCACGTCTGCATATTCCGCCTCATTCCCTTCCCATTCCCGCCCAATATTCATGTGCACAATTCACAGCCATCAATCTGCTACGACATCCATCTCATCAGATCTCTCATCATCTCTGCCATTTTTTATTCGTAACCACCGCTTCGCCAACATACCAAGTTATGAATACCGATGTATCATCGCTCCAAATATTTTTTCATGAATAAATTATTCTAGATGATCATTGTTACATGTACACTGTTAGTTTTTCACTTTGCATGTCTTTTTTCTCTTGCATTTGTATACTCATCTGATAATGATACCATTACAAAGTAGTATGAAAGCCTTTAGATGGTGCCGTGGGTTACTCCTTCACTATAGTGTAGAATTGAACATTTGATATATAATAACATTAGGATGTACATGTTGCTTTAAAATGGAGAAGAAACAACACTAAAAATCTTATTTACGTTGAAGCCATTAAAAATACGTGGGAAAGACTTGAATGTTATTCCAAATATTTTGTAGAATGGTGCTTGTTGTGCGTAAAGAAACAATGGTAAATCACCCCCTAATTTTAACAAGATAGAGAGTATAAGTAGATATAACTTACCCCCAAGCAAGATGAACAACCTTTTTAACTAGAAAAACAAGGTATAATTACTTGTTTCACGCTAACTCACGCTAACTTTTATCCAAAATGACTAACAACAATGCAAGTACTTTTTAACTAGAAAAACAAATATAAACTAATCACATTAACTTATATCAACTGATGCACACCTCACAAACTCTAACGTTTAGGCTCATATAAGATGGATCAGAAACTAAATGTGACAAGTGGTGTGTAAACCTGACCTTGATGTGTCTGCAAAGACATAAAACCCATGGTGCAAGAAAAAGAGTAAGGTAATATGATCATCATGCACCAAGCCTAAAACTGATGCTTGAGATAGTGGGAAAAATGGCATAACCTGTTATGTTGTGCCTTTAAAATGAAAGGCTTGGGTAGTAACATCCATGGGACAACAATTAAAGATATATAGCAGTAGAAGCACATCAATGTTTTTTGGTTTTTTTAAGATAATAGTAAGATAATACTATATTAGTTATGTGTTTTTTTATCAGGTTCAGTGACACCTTGCACCGGTCACTATACGGCTACCATGGGTCTTCCATGTGCTCACACAATCAAAGATTGGAACGAAGTGGCACTTTCATTGGACCTTATACATCCACACTGGAGGATCGACACAATGTCTATGAATCATGAAGATGATTTGCAAAATGATGGAGATAATAGATTTGTTAAGTTACTCGAAGAGTTGAATTCAAAATATCAAGTTTGGCATCTAAACAAGAAAGAGCATGCAATTTCAATGATTAACCAACTTGTTAACGAATCTGATATCCTTTTTGAGCCGATTACTCAACGACCAAAGGGAAGACCTCAAAAATCAAAAAAGAATAAAGGTATAACTTCTACAAGACGAGATCCATCAAAGTTTGAGATTGTGGAATCATCAAGAGCACACAATCTACGCGTGTATTTCACAATAACAATGAAGCAGCAAATGAATTTAGTTATATCCATCGTGATAGCGTGTTTGATTTAAATGCGGTTCCAGATTTCTGATTAGATGCATGTTTGGTCAAGTAGATTTGGATAGCCTTTCATCTTGAATAATGAATCACAAAGTTGCCTTAAGAATTTTGATGCATTTGAATTGTGAATACATGTAACTTGTGATTGGTGATTATGGTTTGGATTTAGTTTTTTGTTTGCATATGATCTTTATAACATTTTTAATAATGCATGAATTATCTAGTATGGTTATATTTATTCAAGCTATGCTAATTGGAGGTTGGGTCTGCAAGTGCAGACATGTTTGCAAGTGCATGCTTGTAAATATGCTCGTGTAGATAATTCTCAGAAAAATAAAAATTAATGTTCGTGCAGAAGTGTAATGTTTAAAAGAATAAAAATTGATGGGATTTGTAGAGATATAAAAAAAGACCAAGTCAAAGGGTGAGTTTGTCAAGTTTTGATAAGTTAGTTGCAAAGGGTATATTAGTCAAATACAAAAAGATTGTGGTGAAAGAATCAAAAAATGTGGTGTGCATATCACCTCCCATATGTAATACATATTACTCAGTAACTAATAAGGAGAGAGAGATTGTGTAACGAGAGAAAAATGTTTTTCCAGGAGAGAGACAAAACACTTATTAATTTCATAATATTTCATTACTCGCAGTTAGTTCACAATATGTCATTTTCCGTTGCTCTATAAAAGCGCAAAATCTTGCATTTCGAATATATTACGATATTTTGCGAAAAAAATCGTAATAACAACTTAAAAAAAACAAAGTGGACATCAAATTAAAGAGGATAACAAAATACGTTCATTGGTATAATTTGTTTGATGAAAAACTTTAAAATTTACATATACATGAGATTGACGATGGTTATGTAATTTACATTAAAAAGAATGTTTTTTTTTGCAGCCAATGACGAAAATAATACTTTGCATTAAAGTGAGTAGAATCTCGTTATTATACAAAAAAATTCTTAGTTTTAACAATATAACACGAAATTAAGTTAAGTTACAAATAAGTGTCATCTGTAATAACACTTTCGCAAATCTCCTTAAAGATATTACATACCCTTTAGTTTATTTATTAAAAACAAGTAAATGTAACCTCGATGCTGACTAGCATTAAGGATCCTGATTGTACAAAAGATATCTAAAAATTAAATAAAAACATGAATATATATGAACCCATGAAATAAAGAAAATTATGCTTTGCTTGAAATATATTGTGATAGTGCTTATTTGGTTGCACATGATTATTGCTAAAAATATCTTCTTCACTTGTTCTTTTCTTGATAGTCTAGTGACAATAAATATTAAATACATAACTTGTTAGAATGTGATTCATTCACAATGAGTAGGATTTGTGATTTGAAGTTCTATACTTCTATACCACAGGGATTGGTTGACGTGTTACTTTCATGTTCATAGAAGCTAAAGAATCTTGTGACTCGTAATCTCTTCGAATAAAACTTGGCTCGCAATCTCTTCAAATAGGTCCATTTCTTTTTCATAATGATTGCTTGATTGTAATATTCATGTAACTGATTATGATTAGTTAACAACTTAATGAAATTTGTTATAAAACTCTTATATTATAATTGATTCAGAAAAACACATATCTTATAGAGTTATAGTAATCTCAGGCTCATGTCTATAAGCCCTCGAATAAGCTTTCATTTCTTTAAAACTTATTGTATTTGAAACTAAAATAAGCTAAGAAGCCCACAAATATGGTAATTTACTACCCCATAATCTATGGCCTTTAGTCTATTGGAATGTGATGTGTCCATTAATAAATTGTTTGTGAGTTCAAGTTTTTTTTTTGAACGGCGACTTTATTAGAACCACTAGCAAGAAGCTAGAAAATTACAAAGGAATCAAAAAAGGGTGTTG
>BQNB010052383.1:0-40521 GCA_026074375.1 Tanacetum coccineum
CTCAAGGTGAGTTCGTAGCCCCTTTTTCAACTACTTGCTTTATTAAATACGGGGGAGATTACATGCTTGATTTCTTTGGACACAAGTGGTGTAGTATACAAGAGATCATAACACAAGTAATGGATGATGGGTTGGCTAATTTGACTTAGAGAGAAAAAGTCATTTAGAGAGAAAAGTGCAAATGAAATGTATTAGTGAAAAATGTAAAACAACCAACCCCTTCCCATGTGTGGGAAGGGGTATATATACACATGATTCTTTCTGACTACGAGCTATGCTATACTAATGATACACGTGGGTGACCGAGACTTTTTCATAATCCTAACAAGTGGTTTCAAAACTGTATGATATTTCCTGATTACATTATTGCCTAAGTTATCGTATTGCCATTTAAGTCCCTTTTTATCATGAACCGTTAATTACCTGCTGGGTATACGTTAGTGTTATGGATAGATCTATCGGGACTGACCATCCCCGTCTAGGCTGTGGTTTCTAGTTGACCATTGACGCATTTAACATTCGAAGAAAATTCGTAGGATGTTTGGCAGCATCTGTATTGAGAAAATTCGTAGGATGTTTTTGTAACATCTGTATCCGTGTTGGGGCACAAACCTCATAAGGTTCGGTGTCATGAGCTTAGGGCAATAATACATGTTTTGGACTATTGAATGTGTTTCATAGTCTACTATTACTTCGATCTTGTGGTCCACGCTATTTCCTAATAAACCTATGAATTCACTCAACAATTTTGTTCTCAGGCACTATTCCCTTGTTCTCACATTTACTCCTTTTAAGCATATTGGATGGAGCCGTGACGGATATCTATTAGCGGGATTCTGATTTTTAAATTCAATGAAACTTTTGTCTTATAAAATCTTTAATGTCGTTTTATTAAAAACTATGGGACCCGAACGTGGAAAACTCATAATCTTTTGTAAGAATTGAAGAATCAAACTTCTTAAAAATAGACCAGTCGTCCGGTCACTTAAGTCGCCTAAAAAACTTTTTACTTTTTTTGTAAGTTACTTTTCAGACATGTTTTTAAGAGACTTACTTAATATACTTTTAGGAGATTTTTATAATGTATTTTTAAGTTACTTTTAGGACAAAAAAAGTCTACTAAAAGTACATTAAATAGGTCTCTTAAAAACATGTTTTAAAAGTAACTTACACTAAAAATAAAAAGTTTTTTAGGCGACTTGAGAGACCAGGCGACTGGTCTATTTAAGAAGTTTATTTTTTAAGGTTAAAAAAAGTAAACACTTTAGGCGACCGGTCTATTTTGCTAAATAGCCCGTCGCACCGATTTATTTTGAGAAATTGATTTTTTAGGCTGAATGTTTGTTAAACTGGCCTTCTCAAAATAAAAATGTTGATAAAAGGTATTAGAAGCAACCAACGGTCACCATACATTTTTCTTATTTCCATTATTTTTTAGGGTTAATTTCATATATCTCCCAATTTAAACTCTCAAATGTCATATTTACCAACCAAAACTTATAATGACATATATACCCAAATTAAACATAAAATTTGTCATATCTACTCATTTTATTATCAAATCAATTAAAACTCAGTTTACATTATCCAATACCCATTATACCCTTTATCCCAACACAGATTAATGCCTTTTTTATTTCGTGGAAGGTTTGCATATGTGAGATTCTATTTTAACAGTATGAAAGGTTTCTGACATGACAGTTGAATAAACACTATCACTAGTGTACATGTTTATGCCCCTTAAGTATACATATGTTCACTGAAGAAAAAAAATCCAAATATCAAGACCAATACAAGACACTATCATTAATGATCTACATTTTTGAGGGTGTTTAGTTTTTACCAACCATTGTCAAAGGTACAATGAACCTATGAATACCAAAGAAGATATGAGAAAAATCAATGACGATCACACTACATGCTTTTGTTTGTAATTTTGCAGGTCTCCAACTTCACTTGAAAATGAATACACGTCAATCTATCTAACTTGTAGTTTACCAAGATATATCACCATATGAAAGATATAGGGTTAATTAGCATCAAGTAATATATGTTTTGCATTAAACTTAATAGGGTTAATTAGCATCGAGTAATATATGTTTTGCATTAAACAATGATGGTCTTGTATGGGTTGATTGCTTGGGTGTCAGTGGGTGTGGTATTATTTAAAGTAGTAGTTAACACATAGATATGTGTTTATATAAAGGGTATAATTTGGATAATGATAATTGAGTTTTAATTGATTTGATAATTGAGTTTTAATTGATTTGATAATAAAATGGGTAAATATGTTAAATTTTGTGTTTAATTTAGGTATATATGTCAATATAAGTTTTGGTTGGGTAAATATGACATTTGAGTATTTAAATTGGGGAAATATCCCATTTTTTAACCGCCAAAAACAACAATGCTCTCCGCCGGCGGCAACCACCACCTCCTTCAAAACCACTGCAACTGTAACATACTCTTCCACACTTCAAAACCAATCAAAAATATTTCGTTCACAGTACGATCCTCGTCATCAAGCCTAACAGAACCAGCCACGTCATTAAAAGAGGATGATGATTGGAAAGTGAGTGGACCGGTGTCGTTTCCTCCGTTGAAAGTTACGAATAGAGTGGTGTTGGTGAGGCATGGACAAAGCACATGGAATGCTGTGAAGGGAGGATTCAAGGTAGTTCTGATTTCTCCATTCTTACTAACAAAGGCGAAGCCCAAGCCGAGACTTCGAGTGCTTATCGATGATTCTTTCAATATTTGCTTCTCTAGGTAATAATGTGGTTTTGCTGGTTTTTTTCTTTTTTTTATAACTAAAACACACTCCCCAACTATAACATGTTATAGGGCATGTGGGTTCATAACACACCACCAAAAATACCTCATTCATAAAAAAAACGTACAACACTCATCAACCGGATGGCATTTGTACCTATAACATGGCTATGGCATTTCCACCGTGCAGTTTGGCTATGCCATAAGGCAACAAATTTGCCTATAACGGTGCATAAGCACTGCACCATTCACTCTTATGATTATTGTGTTTTCAAGTCGCACATAATCAAATGCAGTCCCGCTACGATTATGCTAGAATGGTAACATTTTCATATTTCAACTAAACCCTATGTCCCTATCATATATAGAATTATTAGTATTAAATCCTTTTAGCTTATGAAAAACAAAGATTTAATAAAGACGAATATTTTTAACCACATAAGTGGCGGTAGGATAAGAGTAGGGTTGGATCGGTTGGAAAACCCTCTCCTCCTCTCTGAGACAGAGGTCGAGGGTTTGATCCTCACCCCCTACAAGGCCGAAGGTCCTCTGGAAGCAGTCTCTCTACCTTCGGGTAGGGGTAAGACCGTCTACATCTTACCTCCCTCATACCTCGTGGAAGACGAGATTGGGTAACGTCACCTTACCCTACCTTTTACATAAGTGGCGGTAGGAACCAAAAGGCCTGAAACCATTGTTACAAAAAAAGAGGAATTTTCTTTGTCTAAATCTCTACATGTGTGTATTATTTTTTAGAATTTGTCAAACTCTTGCACCCTGTAATGCCAAACACCCCGTAAGTGATACTAAATCCGTTATAAATTTAGATTCACATTTGATTATTACAAATTTACTGTAATTAGTGGAAGTGTGGAACCCCTATGATTCAACTATAAAGTATTACTGATTTTTGGGAAATGGTAGATTTTATAAAGAGAAATACTCTTTGTATAAATTTCCAGTGGTCTCTCGTTTTTCAAATTGATTTATAAAGTCGAGATGTATCTCAAATTCAGATGGAGGTTATACTATCTGTCACTTACAAGTGATTGTATACTCTGAAGCATCATAGTTAATGCAGAATTATGACATGAATATATATTACGTACTTGCAGTCCTTTGAAAAGATCAAAAAGAACTGCTGACGTTATATGGGATTCATGCAAAGAGGAGATTCTTACTGATTCGGACCTGAGGGAAATCGACTTATACTCGTTTCAAGTTAGTTTTAGTTCTCATGAAGTCATGAGCATCTTTCTTTCAAGATGCAATATTTGTCAAAGTTACCGTAAGAGTGCCTGGAAATGTTATATAATTCTTTCATGTACTCTAGGGTCTCATAAAGCATGAAGGCGTAGCAAAGTTTGGTGAAGCTTTAGGTATGTAGCAAAAAGATGCTCCAAATTTCAATATAGATGGTCATTATCCGGTGAGGGAATTGTGGGATCGTGCTAGTAGCTGCTGGCAGAAAATCTTAGTTCATGACAGCAGGTCGGTTCTTGTGGTTGCTCATAATGCCGTGAACCAAGCTTTAGTTTCTACAGCAATGGGTACATTTCCTTTTCTTTTTCTTAGAGCTGGAAAGTGGGTGGATCAAATGCGTCGGGTTGTTGGCTCGCAAACACCTTTTCAGTCTTTTTCTTTTATTTCTTATTTTAATAATATGTACGTTAAACTTGCTACATAATTATCAATAAAGTGATTTAGGATTTCCTATTATTTGTGATACACTTTGGGTCAACTTTCGGCCCATTTGACCCATTTCAAATTCAGCTCTTGTTAAGATTTTTCCTATTTAACTGAAATTAACCGTTTTAGTACCTGAACGTGTCAAAGTCGCCACATCAACTTTTTTTTGTGAAGTGGTGTACCATAAGTTTTTATATATGGGGATGGTTATATTTATTCCGTAGAAAAAAAATTTTGATTTTCAGGCTTAGGAACTGAGTACTTCAGGATTCTGCTTTAAAGTAACTGCGGTGTAAGCGTGCTAGATTTTGTCCCACGGCCCGAGGGTGGATCTCCATATATATGTCTTAACCGGTTGAATCAGGTAACTCCTTTTATACGTGATTGATAATTCTTATCCATCTAAAGGAAAATACTCTCATTGGTAGATGATGTGTGAGTTGGTTTATAGTTAATATTCATGGCCAGTTTAATTAATTAACTTTGTATGTACTTGAAGTTTATTTCTATCTAGTTCATTTTGTTAGGATGGAAACTTCGCTTCTAGAAAATATTGGTCAACTCTGGTTAACATATAGTTTTCATAGTTTGTATAGATATTGTCGATTCCTGGACCCTTTTCTTTACTTTAAATTGTATTAACAACTACTTAACCTTTTATAAACTGGTTAGATTTATTGATATATTGATAGACCATGAGTTGGGACCTGATTTATAGAGGAAACTAAGACTATTATGTACACACTCCAGCCTTTCCTATCGGTGGTGGAAGCTCTGCGGGCAGGAAAGTGTTGGAATATCTTAGTCGGTTCCGCAAGTTATACGTTAGAAATACGTGAGCCTATTGGGGGCACACGCGTTAAACACTTAGAGTATGTTTTACTTCACGATAAATATTTAAATGGTCGTTATTTACCGTTACTTGTATAACTAGTGTAACGAATATTTAAAATAAAAACCGAGGGACTAAAACGAACAAAACCCGAACCCAAGGGATGCCTTAGTTTGGCCGAATCCCATAAGGTTTCTAGAGGGGGTGTTTGTTCGGCAATAGGAGAGAAAAAAGGAGGGAAAAGATTTGGATAAATTAAGAATTTATACTAATCTTATTGAAGAATTGGGGTAGGGTTATGTGCCTATATAAACACATACCCCTCACCTCATTCTTCATTCATTCTACAACTCACATAATCCCTAAAACCCTAAATTTCGGTGCTCCTCTCTCTCCCTAAACCTTAACCGAAACCATAAATTCTCAATTTAGGGATTTTCGGTTCTTTTGTTTCCCTCAACCGAATTCAACAAAAACCCTAAAAGGGTTTTCGGTTTTCTTTTCTTCTTTGATTGACGATCCAAGATCACACAATATGATTTATCGTTTGGGTGTTTTCCTTGCTCGACAATCACAAAACCCAATCAAGGGTTTTTGGTTTCTTTGGTTTTCGGTTAATACCGAATTTGGGTATTCGGTTATTCGGTTTTCAGTAAAAACCCTAATTATGGTTTTACTTGGTTTTTGGTTCAAGCTCAAGTGGTGCGTTTGGATTTGGAGATAACACGTGGTGTTTGGTTCGTGAAGGTTGACTAGCAATCGACTCATACTTACTCCGGCATGTTTGACGTGTTTTGTGCGCAACTATAGAGCATAATGTTAACAGCTATTCTTTTTAAATAGGATCTAAAGTGCTTAAAGAGATGTAGGAGTTTTTCTCTCGGGCTTGGTGGGGAGATTCATGGAGTGTTTAAAGGGGTGAGGAGGATGGGGATTGCTAGACTAGAACTAGGCGGGTCGCGGGGGATTCTGCTGGGTCTGTGTTTGTTGAGATTTTGGAGCCTAGAGCGTTTGCACAGTCAGCGAAAAGAGGCTATTGTGGTTTCTTGTACTTTCTAAGCTCACAATTTGTGTAACCCATCAAATGCGCACAAGTGGAGACAGGGACAGTTGTGCCTCGTAGACACTCCACACTGTCGTTAGTTGGGATTATATAAAGGATTCCACACTTATCTAAGAACAATCGTTAGGCTAGGCTCACGTTAGTATACATGTACCACGCCTCCAGCATAGTATAATTCGATAACTAGTCTATGACACTCTGACAGTTTAGCATCTTTAACTAATATTCTTCGGACGGTAATGTCTGAACTTGATTTCCATCTAAGCCACTTAATATGGCAATGGATATATCTAGATGCAACAATCCTTGAACACATACGAATAAAACAGTTTATGTTGAGCAACTGACAAACAAGAGGTACGCGAGATGCGCGCCTATAAGTACTGCTCACATCGACATCAACACTGAAAATCTATACCATGAAGTGATTATAGAGCGAAATTAGAGTTCGAGTCCAAATGAATACATACATTCAATTCCTTAATTACACAACAGCTGATCATCCAATACGTCAATTACACTACCATCCATCTTGAATCTATTGAATCAAACACTCATTGTACACATACCTCTAACATAGTGCTTTGCACCGGAGAAAATTTCTTCAGTAACTATACGGCTGACGATTAATAATCTTTTTTTTTGGAAACTAGATCTTTTTACATATTCATCCTGATTTTGTTTTACTTTTCCGGCCATAATAACCTACTCAATCCACTTTTGGAGAACGGCGATCTAGGCACATTGATGAAAACCTAGTTAGGGTCTTATGGTTCTCTAATTGGGGAAGACTCGCTTGAGAACTCGGATTTTACATGATTACTTGTTTATTTAATGTCATCTTTAGTTTTAGTCTTTTATGTGCATATTTTTACTTGATTACTCGTATACACGCCTAATATGTATGCAATATGGACTAATACTTATAGAGAAAGATGATATTAAAACTAGTCTATTAATTACACGTCAAAATACATGTTCATTGTGACCTATTATTTGTTTCGTGCAAAATATGATTTTGAGAAAATTAATAAGACTCTAAACTATGAAACTTGATTTCTAGAATAATTAAAAACTGGACGTTATGGATTATTGGGAAGTACGGCTCATCCACTAGAACAAACTATAAGAGAAGTTTAAGGCGGTGAATTAAAGAATCCAGGTTTTAAATAAGCTTCGCGCGATTTGGTTCTCCGTTTCTTTGTGCGTTCGATTGGAGTTACCGAGAACCAATGTATCACTACAATGTCATTTATAAAAGGTTTTTAAATTAGTGCTACAAAGTTGTTTTGCATGCCTCTTTGTACACGCTTTTAACACATTTATGTGAATACCCCTATGAAAATTTTAAGTCAATGCCACCCAACCAAGAACACGTGCATTTAGATTGGCCTCTCTGGTTAGACCTCAGGGTCATTCCAACCCATGGCAATTACGGTTTATTGGTCAGACCTCTAACTATTTTTGCGCGTTCTTGGTGGACTTAAATCCGGTTACCAGGTCAGACCTCGGACTTGAGGAATAAGATGAGAACTAAACATGCTCACGACATTATTATATGATTACTAATGTTATGACTGGTCTCATAAATCTAAGAGTTGTATTAAATGCAATTAACGCTTGTCGCTTAACCTCTTGCCCTACTTGTTATTCTCACTGGCAAACCTCTAGTTTAATAAATGGAGGTCAAGTTGAATCTTGTCTTAATTAGTAATTAATGGGTTAAGTTAATTCTATTAAGAATTTAATTATCAAAAATACTAATAAATTGAACTTTTTCTAAATTGTAGATGACTACCACCGTAGTAAACAATTCGTTATTCATGACATTTTTTGAAAAACAAAAACTAACTGGAATCAACTTCATGGAATGGTATCGCAATCTTCGGATTGTGCTCTTTGTTGAAGACAAGTTACCATTCCTAGAGCACAAAACCTGCTAATCCGAGTTCCAGCTGAGTCTAAGTACATTCCTCCAGATTTCCTTATACCCACACTCTTGGGTCAAGGCTTCAAGGAAAATGATGTCTAATGCTTAAGACCATGGACCCCAGATATCCAAAAATCTGGAACCCCATGGTGCATATGATATGTTAAATGAACGAAAAAACGTTTGTATGACAACAGGCAGATCAGAAACTTCTTCAAACCGTGCGAGAATTCCACGCGTGCAAACAGAAAGAAGGACAGTCTGTTATCTCTTACGTTCTTAAAATGAAGAGCTATATAGACAACTTGGAACATCTCGGTCATGCCATGACTCAAAACCTTTCTGTAAGCCTTATCTTGGTCTCACTGAGAAAAGGATATGATGGTTATTATGGCAAAATTATAACTTGCATAGCATGGGGAAGACCGACTGAGTTGGCATGCTATGCTGAAGCTACATGAGCAAACTCTGCCTCCAAAAGAAGTTGCACCTGCTCTTCATGCTATAAGAGCAGGAAGGATCCAGAAAAACCAAAAGAAAAAATCGCATAAGGCTGCTAAGGGGAATCAAGGGAAAGGCAAAGCAAAGATGGGCAATGCACTTGTGCCTGCGCCATCTTTTGCTCCCAAACCCAAGAATCCTCCAACACCCAAGAAGGATAATCCAGCGAAGGACGCGATCTGCCACCAATGTGGTGAAGTAGGTCATTGGAGAAGGAATTGTCCCATTTATCTCGCCGAGTTGATGAAAAAGAAGAAGCTATCTCAAGGAGCTAGCACTTCAGGTATTTTCACCATAGAACTCTACTCTTTTCCTAGTACATCTTGGGTTTATGATACGGGTTGTGGTACTCATATCTGTATAACTACTCAGGGTCTCAGGGGAAGTAGGAAACTGAAGCCAGGAGCTTTAAGTCTGTACGTGGGCGATGGTCATCGTGCAGCAGTTGAAGCTATTGGAGAATTTCACTTGTGTCTTCCTAGTGGACTTGTTTTAATTTTACACAATTGTCATTATGCTCCCTCTATTACAAGAGGCATCATTTCAGTTTCACGTTTGTACAAGGATGGTTTTGTTAACCGCTTTGAGAATGATAATTCAATTTCTGTTTCTAAGAATAATTTGATTTATTTTAATGCTATCCCACGGGATGATATTTATGAAATTGTTTTGTCTTCTTCTAATACAAATGATAGTTCTATGTATGCTGTTAGCAATAAAAGAGCCAAGCTTAACTTGGACTCTGCTCTCTTGTGGCATTGTCGTCTTGGACACATTAGCAAGAAACGCATAGAGAAGTTGCAACATGATGGACTTCTCGATTCAACTGACATCAAGTCTTTTGAAAAGTGTGTTTCCTGCATGTCTGGAAAGATGGCAAGAAAACCTTATTCACATCAAGTGGAAAGGGCTAAAGATCTACTTGGACTAATCCACACCGATGTATGTGGTCCATTTAAGATTATGTCAAGACAAGGAGCTTACTACTTCGTCACTTTTACTGACGACTTTAGTCGTTATGGCTATGTTTACTTGCTTAAACATAAACATGAAGTGTTTGAAACTTTCAAAGTATTTCAAAAGGAAGTAGAAAACCAACTCGGGAAGACCATTAAGTCACTACGTTCTGATCGTGGAGGTGAATATATGAGTCAAGAGTTTTTGGATCATCTAAAGGATCATGGGATTATTGCCCATAGAACTCCTCCTTACACGCCACAACATAATGGTGTGTCTGAGAGGAGAAATCGAACACTGCTAGACATGGTTCGATCCATGATGAGTCAAACTACTCTTCCAAAGTCCTTTTGGGATTATGCCCTTGAGTCTGCTGCACGCATTCTCAACATGGTTCCAACTAAGAAGGTTGATAAGACACCATACGAAGTATGGCATGGGCTGTCTTACTTAAAAGTCTAGGGTTGTGAGGCACTTGTTAAGCGTGATACACTTACCAAACCTGACAAACTGGAACCCAGATCTATTAAGTGTATCTTTGTAGGATACCCAAAGGAAACGATAGGATATTCTTTCTACTACCCACCTGAGAACAAAGTCTTTGTTGCTCGGAATGCTGAATTCCTTGAGAATAGTCTTATAAATCAAGAAGCAAGTGGGAGTCTAGAAGATCTTGAAATCATTTAAGAAGAAGATACGCAACCATCATGTAGAACACTAGCTATAACATGGAGAAGAGGGATATCAATTAAAATTGAATGAACGCTCAAAGTGATATCAATCCCATTCGTAGGTCCACAAGGACACGCCGTGCCCCAGATCGAATGTGTTTATACATCGATGCTGAGGAACATGAGTTAGGGGATCTCGGTGAACCCGCTAACTATAAAGCCGCATTGTTGGATCCTGAATCTGACAAATGGCTTAATGCTATGAATGTGGAGATGCAATCCATGAAAGACAACGAAGTCTGGGAGTTAGTTGATCTTCCTCCTAACGGCAAAACCGTTGGTCATAAATGGCTCTTCAAAAAGAAGACCGACATGGATGGAGCAGTACACACCTATAAAGCTCGTCTGGTAGCAAAGGGCTTCACTCAAACCCTAGGGATTGATTATGAAGAAACCTTTTCTCCTGTTGCAGACATTAGAGCTATTAGGATTCTTATAGCCATAGCTGCATTTTATGACTATGAGATTTGGCAAATGGATGTCAAAACTGCCTTCCTCAATGGATATCTCAATGAAGAGGTATACATGGAGCAACCTGAAGGTTTTGTTAGCCAGAAATTTCCAAACCGAGTATGCAAGCTGAAGCGTTCCATTTATGGACTTAAGCAAGCATCTAGGCAATGGAATAAATGATTTGATGATGAAATTAAGAAATTTGGATTCAGTCAAAATCGTGATGAGCCATGTGTATATGTAAAAGCTAGTGGGAGTTATGTCACTTTCCTAATCTTGTATGTCGATGACATATTGATCATGGGAAACAATATTCCAATGTTACAAGATGTAAAATCCTATCTTGGAAGATGTTTTGCTATGAAAGATCTAGGAGAAGCTGCATACATTCTTGGAATTAAGATCTACCGAGATAGATCAAAGCGATTAATTGGTTTATGTCAAAGTGCTTACATTGAGAAAATCTTGAAAAGATATTATATGGAAAATTCCAAACGTGGAACGATCCCAATGCAAGAGAAGCTGAAATTTAGTAAATCACAAGGTGCGTCAACACCTGCTGAAATTCAGCGCATGCAAAATATCCCATACGCCTCGGCTGTTGGATCAATTATGTATGCTGTGAGATGTACTCGTCCTGATGTTGCGTTCGCTCAGAACATAACAAGTCGATTTCAACAGAATCCTGGTGAAGTTTACTGGACTGCTGTTAAGAACATTCTGAAGTATCTTCGCAATACTAAAGATATGTTTCTTGTTTACGGAGGTGATATGAAATGAGAGCTCAGGGTTTCTTGCTACACTGACGTTGGATATCTGACGGATGCTGAGGATATGTGTTCGTTTTAAATGGAGGTGCTGTTAACTGGAAAAGCACAAAGCAAAGTATTTTTGCAACCTCATCTACAGATGCTGAATATATCGCTGCCTTTGATGCATCGAAAGAGGCTGTATGGATTCGCAAATTCATTTCTGGGCTTGGTGTTGTTCCCATAATTGAAGAACCCATAAATATGTATTGTGATAATACTGGATCCATAGCAATAGCGAAAGATCATGGAGTCACTAAAGGTACAAGACATTTTCGCGTAAAAGTTCACTATTTTCGAGAAACCATAGAAATGGGTGATGTAAAAATAGAAAACGTTGACATAGATGAAAACTTAGCTGACAACTTAGCTGACCCTTTTACGAAGGCTTTAGCATTTCCTAAGCATTCTGAATTGACCAAGAAAATAGGAATGATACCAGCTAGTTTTATTAGTTTTTGGATAATTTGGAATTGCAAGACAGTTTTTATTTTCTAATGAATAAAGATACTTGATGTTTGTTTTCATTCATATAATAACTGTTATTCTATCTTTGCATGTTTAAATCCATGAATGATTTATCATTCTAAATATGTCCATTGTCAGTTAACAATATGGGAATATTGTTATGTAAGACAAATGTGAGTGTGGGTTATATTCTTTGAATATATGGATTGTTCCCGCCAAACTCATGTGTATTCACAGGGGA
Organism: Tanacetum coccineum; assembly: GCA_026074375.1. Classification (NCBI taxonomy): domain Eukaryota; kingdom Viridiplantae; phylum Streptophyta; class Magnoliopsida; order Asterales; family Asteraceae; genus Tanacetum; species Tanacetum coccineum. The sequence continues at coordinate 12,447 of BQNB010052383.1, forward strand.
TGCATATTGGATACCCCAAACTTCGAATATTTACTTTTGGATCCCTGTCATGAGTAAATATTGAAAATGGTTTAAAAGTCATCCTTAGACTTGAGATGCAAGCAAGTTCTGTATGTGTGGATATCACTTTTTGAGTCTAAGTCAAACTATAAACCTGAATAAGGTAGTCATAAAGGCTATCTTGGAAAGTGATGTAAGTCAGCATCCTCAACACTTGTATTCAACACTAGACATTGTTCCTCCACTTATAGTGCAGTATGATACCAAAGGCCCCTCTCCAGAATTAATCAGATAATTGCATGGCCAAGCCCAAATGGTGGTAAAACAAGATGATTATTGAATTACATTGGTAAAATCTGAATTATTTATATAACGAGAACCAAATGTTAAACTATATGTAAATGAGTTAGATCCATATCCATGGTTTAACGTGTAATCTAGAACAAAGGGATGAAACGAACCATTTAAAAGCAGATTGTTCCTGAAACTTTTTCATCAAGTATTTCTAAATTTAAAGGTAATTGTGTGCTGTTTGCTAGATTCCAATTATCAGTATATCTGCTACACCGACTCCCAAGTGGAAGCTATGGAATATGTTAGAACCGGTTCCGCAAGTTATACGTTAGAAATACGTGAGCCTATTTGGGGCACACGCGTTAAACACTTAGAGTATCTTTTACTTCACGATAAATATTTAAATAGTCGTTATTTACCATTACTTGTATAACTAGTGTAACGAACATTTAAATAATAAACCGAGGGACTTAAAACGAACAAAACCCGAACCCGAGGGATACCTTAGTTTGGCTAAATCCCATGAGGCTTCTAGAGGGGGTGTTTGTTCGGCAATAGGAAAGAAAAAAAGGAGGGGAAAAGATTTGGATAAATTAGGAATTTATACTAATCTTATTGTACAAGAATTGAGGTAGGGTTATGTGCCTATATAAACACATACCCCTCACCTCATTCTTCATTCATTCTATAACTTACATAATCCCTAAAATCCTAAATTGTTTTGGTGTTCCTCTCTCTCCCTAAACCTTAACTGAAACCCTAAATTCTTAATTTAGGGATTTTTGGTTCTTTTGTTTCCCTCAACCGAATTCAACAAAAACCCTAAAAGGGTTTTCGGTTTTCTTTTCTTCTTTGATTGACGATCCAAGATCACACATAGGAGCCCGTTTGGTGGTTTTCCTTGTTCGACAATCACAAAACCCAATCAAGGGTTTTCGGTTTCTTTGGTTTTCGGTTAATACCGAATTTGTGTATTCGGTTTTCGGTAAAAACCCTAATTAGGGTTTTACTTGGTTTTGGTTTAAGCTCAAGTGGTGCGTTTGGATTTGGAGATAACACGTGGTGTTTGGTTCGTGAAAATAGACTAGCAATCGACTCATACTCGGTTGACGTGTTTGTGTGAGCAACCGTAGAGGCAGTAATTTAACTGCTATTCGTTTTCAGGATCTAAAGCTTAAAGGTTAGTTTTCTCCCTTTTATTAAGTGTTAATCTTTGTGCTAAAACTAGATCCATTCCATTGCGTACTCGTAGCTAAACTGGTTACTCAGTTTGTTAAATCCCAACAGAAAGCCAGTAAACGAATTGTGTTAGTATGTAATGGATCATCCCAGGTAAAGAAATTCATTAAGCTGTTAATCTGTTACTAATCTTATTTCTTATGGTATTTCCTTGACATATATTTGGTAGCAGACTCACCCGTCTTTTCACCTTTGACAATGGATGAAATAGGTATGAAATGAAGTACCTACAAAAGACTGCTAAAGCAATTTTAAAAGACAAATAGAAAGAAAAGATAATAGCTTTTGCTTTTGGCTATTATGATGTGTTTCAACTCGTGGTTCCATGGTTATAAAGGATGCAAAGTCTCTGTGGGCTGCTATCAAGAGTAGATTTGGTGGCAATGTTGAATCTAAGAAGATGCAGAAGACTGTTTTGAAGCAACAATTTGAAAACTTTTCTGTATCTGGACCAAAGAAGGCTTGATAAAGCATATGATAGGTTTCCAAAACGTTTCAGCCTTATAGATGTTCATGGTGCTAGTTTATAATGATGGATCTGCCACATTCATAAGTTTTTTTTATGAATGTTCATCTACAGTTATTCATGGAGAACGAAATGTAGCAGGGATTTTTGTTATGAAGGATGACATAGATTGGTATTAGATTGATTTGGATATTAATGATCTATACCAATAAAACCTAAAAGTGTTTGATGATGATAGCTATTGGTTCTCATAAGGGTTAATACTTTAATAATCTCAGAATTGTGGCCTTTCTATCTGCAGTAAGGGACACTAGCAGCAGTAATGAAGTTAATACTGCTAATGGTGTTTCTACTGAATATGCCTTAATTTCTCTGGGGACAAGCCTCTTTCTTCATCATATTCTGATGATCTATTGTTCTTATTCTTTGATCATCTCGTTTACATATCTTGTCAATAACTGTGTGGAAATACTAGAAGGGGGGTTGAATAGTTTATTCGCTTTTTAATTTTAAGGTGTATATTGTGTTTATATTAATTTAGATTCGAATTTATGTGTATTTAATCACATTGCACAATATGAACTATTTACTTATATAAATTTCGAATAGATTGATATGAGGAAAGTAATGTAAGAAATGTGATAAGTGTAAGACACATCAAACCTCAAAGCAACGTGGCATTTATAGTGGTTTCGGTAACGAAGCACTATTGGACCTCATTACTACCCGTGCAACAATAATTTGAGAGTTTTCTTATATTTGTCTAACTAAAATACTCCCGTAGGCGGAGAATACCATGACAACAACCGTTGACTTTTAATCGATTTTCGATGACACATAGCTAAATGTCGAGTTCTAATTTAGATAGAACCTCAATCTATATAAACTACAACCATTATCGTCTTGTTTACGAACTTCACATCTTCACGAATTCTTCACATCTGCATGATTCTTCACAAATTCACTCTCCACACTAATTTCTATCACAACTATTCCAACACAATTGGGTAAGAAAACATGATATAATCTTATTACAAAGATATCACCAAGATCTAGCTCACTATACACAATAAAAAGATTATACAATTGATTTACTAATTTGGGTTGGACTGACAACCAAGATTGCAATACACACTTAAGGTGTACATCTTCTTCACTTGGATGATGGTGTATTCTTATCTTGACAATTGAGGAATTGAGCTTGGATCACTTGGAAACAAAGCTTTATGATTAAATGATCAAAGGACTTTAGTGAGATGCGTGGGCTGTTTTAGAAAGAGAGAAATGGAGTGCAAAAGGTGAGAAAATAGTTGGGGTAAAGTATGTGTTTTTACAGGATCAAAATAGGGAAGGCGTCTACCTAGGGGCTCTTGGGTTCCCTTAAATAGGTGGGCGGTCCCGTTAATAATTTAAGGGGGCCGCCGTATATTTATGGGGGTACGCCATTAGACTTGGTCCTCACAGTTTGTCTTTTCATGTGGGAGGAATTTCTAGAACTTTTCTAGACGTTTTTAGGTAAGAAAAATATGAAATTTCATATTGTTTATTTTGCTGAATAAAACATTTCCTTTTATTGTAGTAACAATGTTTTGTAATGTTTATAAAAATATTACAAAATTTTATAAAAGGTTTGAGGTTGAACTGTACTAAAAATTTCCATTTGATCATATAATTGCATTAATCATTTATTAATTCTTACCTTTAAGTGATATAATTAATACGAAATAAATTTACTAATAATTACTTATTTCACGTTTATTTTACATTGAACATTTTTATTTTCTGTGATATCAAGACGTAAATATGTGAAAAATTATTTATATGTTTTAGCACATTTTTTTTTGTCAACAATCTCCCCCTTTTTGCATGATTAAAAACTTAAAATCATTAATGTAAAAGTTATTTTTAAACAAGTATTTAGTGAGTTTCATGTCATTTCTCCTCCTTTTTGTAGAATCAAAAAGACATCGTCGAGAATTGCTAGTTAGATCGACGGAATAATTGCCCCCTTTGATGTGTGCTCCCCCTCGTTCGAGGGCACCAATGAATTGAGCTATGGTTTCTTGGATACAAAACCGAGTTAGAACAATACACTTATAACATGTAGCAAGAGGGGAAAATACGACAACTACTAGTAATGCAACCAACAATAATTATCCCATTGAAGTAAAATAATGTGTGAACCACACTCATGCATACATAAGGAAAATAGATAACATGCTAACATACATGAAAATTTTAAACTACAAAGAGTCCTAAAACTAGTAAAGCTCCATAGGACTTGCTTGCAAAATGGCGGATGGATAATTATTTGAGAAGACAAACATAGAGTATGTTTAGTTTGGTGAAGATGGTGAAGGTGGCGGAATGATGGTTGTTGGTGGTTGGGAGAGCATGTGTTCAATATATGAAAACATATATTGAAGTTCATCTCTCAATCCAAATATGAGAGTACGATTATGAATGCAACACAAGCATGAATCTCCATGTGCCTCAAGAAGGTTATAAGGAATGGGATGACCAACAATAGGCAGTGAAGGCGATGGAGTATCAAATTGGACATCAAGTGGGGTAATTGGTGAATGGGTGAGAGTGATGTCCATTGATGCATTTTCTTGAGTTGGAGGTGGTGGATAAACTCTTGGAGGTGGAGATGTTGGTGGGTTTAAGTAACCATTGGGTGAAAGTGATGTTGATGAGGTTGGTGATTTGGGTATGTAGTCAATTGAGAATGAGGAAGTATCTTTAGTTGATGGTGTTTTGGAGGGTGCATTAGGAGCACTAGGTGATGATAGTTGAAGTGTGGGTGATGGAGTTTTTGTGTTATCATTGGTTAAATCCACAAACAATTGTTTTGGTCGAATGATCTTGATTTTTGGTCTCTTGGAAGCTTTGGAGATGGAATTTCTAGTGGATGCCATGGATATTGATAGTGGTTAGTGTATGATTTGGTGGATGATGTGTTGGTGATGATCATTTGGAAGGGATTTATGGGCAAGAGAATCGGATGAAAAAGGAATGAATTTGATAACTAGTTTAGGTTGTTCCCCCAAAAATTATGTTAGTGCATTCTGGGACAAGGAATAGCTGAGATAGGTTAAAAGAGGGTCAAAAAGCAGGAAAAATAAACTATTTTACCTGTGATTCACACTAGGGTGGTCCCTAAATTAAGGGGCCGGTCCCCTTAAAGATATGGGGGCACCGCCGTTTGGAATAAGGGGGCCTGCCCTCTGTCTGGCTTACAGTTTTCTCAAAATACAATATATTTTCTAAAAGTTTTGTTGATGAGTATTTCTGTTTTGGTGGTTATTTGACAAGCAAGCAATATTTGAGTTGTATGAGCACATTTATCATATAGCATGTAATAAAACATATTAAGTTCATGGATACCAAAAGTAGCATAACTAAAACAAACTTATTGGTTTAATCCAATCATGGGCCAAACTAGTACCTAAAGATAACAACTCATAAGTACTTTACAAATACATAAGATAATCAACTATTAGTTGTTGAGAACATAACATAATCAAGTTAATATTGTGCTTAAAATACCATTTTGTATCTTGCCTCTTCATCTTTTGTATTCCACTTATTATCTTGCTGCCAAAACATCTCATTTTAGTGACTTTACAAATGATTGAATCCTACAGCATTACCTTAAGCATTTTGTTGCGTTTGTAATCTTGGCTTGTGGCTAGATGGTTTGTCATTCAAAGAGAGTTTCATTCCGCGTTTGTTCAGAAGCGAAAGGCATTTGGTAGTTTTAGTAGTTGAGAGGACCAAGAGAGTTTAAGGTAGGTGGTAGGAGAGGGAGTACTTGAAGAGAGATCATTCTTCATCGTGATCCATTTGTTGTTGGAGGATGGCATGCCTTGATGATGAAAAGATGAAGAAGATACGACGTGTCCGTGGCGATTGCAATGATCACTTAGAGGTCTATGGTCGAGTTTGTTTTAGGGCAAGAAGACGCATGACTCAATCAACATGTCATAAATGCCATTGTCAAGATGAGGATACGTTTCCATGACGTGTCGGTAAAGACGAGTAAGAAACATGCCATATGGAAGATTTGCGGTTGGAGTAGCTCTAGCACATTGGATTCTTTTGACGAAGATTATATGCCAAATTGTATTGTTCTTCGGAAAAACTAAAATACAACATGTGAGCAAGACAAGCGGGAAGACGGTCTCGATGTCCTCCTAGTCAACTTAAGGCATTAATCGAGCGAGGCATTGTTGCTGTGTTGGCATAACATGACGTTGACAAGAGCAGAAATGGCGATGACAGCCATGATTCAGGAACGGGCGGAAGAAGACAAGTGTCTAATGCTCGTAAATGTACTTACACTGATTTCATGAAGTGCCAGCCTATGAATTTCAAAGGCAATGAAGGAGTTGTTGGACTGACCTAATGGTTAGAAAAGATGGAATCTGTTTTCCACATCAGCAAATGCACTGTTGCATGTCAGGTCAAATTTGCAACTTGTACTCTTTAAGGAAATGCCTTGACATGGTGCAACTCCCACGTTAGGGCTGTCGGACATGATGTTGCATATGCAATGCCATGGAAAACCTTGAAGAAGATAAAGCCCGATAAATACTACCTAAGGGGTGAGATTAAAAAGTTAGAAACTGAAATGTGGAACCTAAAGGTAAAAGGAACTGATGTGATGAGTTACAACCAACGCTTTCAAGAGTTGGTATTGATGTGTGATAGAATGTTTCTCAAGGAATCAGATGTAGTTGAAAAGTATGTCGGTGGTCTCCCCGATAAGATACATGGAAGTGTGAAGGCATCGAAGCCCAAGACAATGCAGGAGGCAATTGAGTTTGCCACTGAACTGATGGATAAAAAGATCCTCACTATTAGTGAACGTCAAACTGAGAATAAGAGGAAGTTTCAGGACACCTCTCGAAACAACCAAAACCAACAACAGCCATTCAAAAGAAACAATGTGACACGGACTTATACTGCTGGGCCTGATGAGAAGAAACCGTACATAGGAATCAAACCTCTGTGCCCCAAGTGCAACTATCACCATGATGGACCATGTGCTCCCAAGTGCACTAACTGCAAAAGGATTGGCCATTTGGCCCGTGATTGTAAAAACATGCCTGCTGCTGCCAACAACAACCAAAGAGCCTAAAGGAGAAACCAAAGCGTTCTCACTTGCTTTGAGTGTGGAGTTCAGGGTCATTTCAGGAGTGATTGCCCAAAGTTAAAGAACGGGAATCAGGAAAATCGGGTTAGGAATGATAATGTTGTAGCAAGAGCCTATGTTATGGGCACTGCCAGAACAAACCTGAACTCTAATGTTGTCACGGGTATGTTCCTCCTAAATAACCGTTATGCTTTGATTTTATTTGATACTGGTGCCAATAGAATTTGCATATCTACTGCATTTAGTTCTTTGATTGATATCATCCCGACTACATTAGATCATGGTTATGATGTCGAGTTAGCTGACGGTAGAATAATTTGGGTTAATATACTTATACAGGGTTGCTCTTTAAATTTTATAAATTATCCATTCAACATCGACTTAATGCATGTAGAGATGGGTAGTTTTAACGTCATTATCGGTATGGACTGGTTAGCTAGATATCATGCCGTAATCGTTTGTGATGAGAAACTCGTTCGTATTCCCTTTGGAGACGAAATTTTAATTTTTCATGGTGACAGAAGCAACAACGGACACGAGTCACGATTAAACATCATCTTGTGCACCAAAACATAAAAGTATTTGCTAAAGGGATGTCCTATCTTTTTGGCACATGTTACCACAAAAAAGGCGGAAGACAAGTCGAAGGAGAAGCGACTTGAAGACATACCAATAGTTCTAGAATTTCTTGAAGTTTTTCCCAAGGACTTGCCGGGTATTCCACCAACCCGCCAAGTGGAATTTCAAATCGATTTGATACCTAGTGTTGCGCCGATAGCACGAGCACCTTATCGAGTAGCTCCGTCTGAGATGAAAGAATTTTCGGACCAAATGAAAGAACTTTCTAACAAATGCTTTATAAGACCCATTTCCTTACCTTGGGGAGCTCCGGTCTTGTTTGTCAAGAAGAAGGATGGGTCATTCTGGATGTGCATTGATTATCGGGAATTGAATAAGATGACGGTGAAGAACCGTTACCCGCTTCCAAGGATTGATGATTTGTTCTACCAACTACAAGGTATGAGTGTCTACTCGAAGATCGACTTGATATCGGGTTATCATCAACTAAGGGTTCGTGAAGAAGACATTCCAAAGACCGCATTCAGAACTCGATATGGACATTATAAATTTCAAGTTATGCCATTTGGTTTGACAAACGCCCCCGGCTGTATTTATGGACCTCATGAAGCGGGTGTGCAAACCATATTTTGATAAATTCGTAATTGTCTTTATTGACAATATTCTAATTTACTCGAAGAGCAAGCAAGAGCATGAAGAGCATCCCAAGTTAATCTTGGAGTTGCTTAAGAAGGAGCAGTTGTATGACAAATTCTCTAAATGTGAATTTTAGATTCCTAGAATATAGTTCCTTGGTCACTTGATTGACAGTCAGGGTATTTACTTAGATCCCGCCAAGATTGAATCCATTAAAGATTGGGCATCTCCTAAGACTACAATGGAGATTCATCAATTTTTAGGCCTTGCCGATTATTATCGAAGATTCATTAAAGGATTCTCAAAGATCGCCAAGCCAATGACCAAGCTTACTCAAAAGAAGGTCAAGTTTGATTGGAGTGACAAAGCAGAAACAACTTTTCAATTGATAAAACAGAAGTTGTGTAGTGCACCCATTCTGGCTTTACCCGAAGGAAGTGAAGACTTTATAGCTTACTACGGTGCTTCGATCAAAGGATTGGGCGCTGTGCTAATGCAAAGAGAAAAGGTAATTTCTTATGCATCACGACAACTGAAAATTCATGTGAAGAATTATACCACTCATGATTTGGAGTTAGGCGCAGTAGTGTTCGCTCTGAAGATCTGGAGGCACTATTTATATGGGACAAAGTGTACCATGTTCACTGATCACAAGAGTTTACAACACATCCTTGATCAGAAGGAATTAAACATGAGACAATGTCGTTGGTTGGAATTTCTTAGTGATTACGATTGTGAAATTCGTTATCACTTGGGGAAAGCAAACGTAGTGGCTGACGCTTTGAGCAAGAAAGAAGGAAATAAGCCATTACGGGTTCGAGCCTTGGTTATGACTATTGGTTTGGATCTTCCCAAGCAAATTTTATTGATTGTTTAGATAAGTATATAAGTCCTCGCGTTGTGGTTTGATTGTTCTTACTATTATCTCTTGTCTTACATTACTTTCTCATATCATTCTATTGATTGTTTAGATAAGTATATTGATCATATTGTTCAAGTGTTGAAATCACATAAAGTCGAATCTAAAAGTTTACGAACACTTTAACAACTTAAATTTAAAAAGCGGCAAACTATTCACCCCCTTCTAGTTTTCTACAATTGGTATCCGAGCTACGCTAAACAAGATTTTTAAAATAAATTGTATTTTAAAACTTGAATCGATCTATGAAATCAGAAAAATGTTTAGAAGGGCAATCTATGCAAAGACCACCACTATTTGAAAGTGATGGATTTATTTATTGGAAAAATAGATTCGAAACTTATGTGAAGTCAAAAGATCTAGACCTTTGGCATGTTATTACCGATGGTGATTTTTCTCCTATTCAAAATAATCCCGAAACTAAAAAGGATGAAATTGTACCTTCTCATAAACAAAACGATGATCTTAACAAGAAACTTGTAAAAAATAATGAAGCTAAAATGGTAATTTATAATGCTTTGCCACGTAAAGAATACGAAAGAATTTTTATGTGTCAAACCGTAAAAGAAATTTGAGATACTTTGTTAATCACTCATCAAGATAATAATCAAGTCAAAGCTAACAAAATAGATCTTCTTGTTCAAAAATATGAACAATTCATGATTCCGATGATTTCTAAAAGAGGAATCAATTAGATAAAGTCTTGCTAAATTTAACACTTATTACTAGTCAAAAGCACTTGACAAAGTTTTTCGATCAAGAATTGTGTTAGGAAATTTCTTAGTGGGCACTAAAAATCCTTATTGCGCGCAAAACGCATGGGCATTGAAGAAGCAAAAATCTAACAACTCCTATCCATGTGACAACTCATGTGGGAATTGGAAGGGTTTATGAAAAAGTAATTAAGAAAATTCACAAACCGTCAAAAGCCAAAATTAGAACAAAGTAGATCTATTGCCTTGAAAGCTAGAAAGGATTCGAGTGATGATGATAGCTCAACCTCCGATAGTGAAGATGAAGAATACGCCATGTCCGTAAGAGACTTCAAGAAATTCTTCAAAAGACGAGGACGATTCGTAAGACAACCACATGAAGAGAGAGAATTATTTCAAAGAAATAAAGACGGCAAAAATGGCAAAGGCGAAAGAAAATGCTTTAAGTGTGGAGATCCAAATCATCTCATCGGAGAATGTCCAAAACTATCAAGATATCAAAATCAAAAAGTGTTTATTGGAGGATCTTGGAGTGATAGCGGACGAGGGGGTCTATCTCTCTCATCTCTAAGGAAAGACAAATGACCGAAAAGTGTGCTTATGTCTAGAATCTTCAAATGAGGTATTTTCCAAAGACCACCGAAATACTTTAATGATGACCAATCATTACTAGATGAAAAAGACCTAGATAATGAATATAGTAGACTATGCAAATTAGGACTAAAAGTCATGGCTAAAAATAAAACTCTAAAACAAGCTAAAATAGAATTAGAAAATGAAGTACTAGAATTAAAAGATAACAACCCCCAATCCTCCCCTTAAGGTTTTTTAGGAAAGAGAATTTTAGAAAAAAGGTAAAGAAGTAATTGAAGAATGTAAATTATGTCAAGACCTTAAGCTTGAAAATGAGAAGCTTAGAAAAGAAATATATAGGCTAAATCAATTTAATGATAGTAGTCACTCACTTAAGAAAATAATAAATTCTCAAAAAACATCCGGAGATAAATCCGGGTTAGGTTTTAATTTTATCAAAGAGTCACCTAGTGAAACCAAACAAGTAAAGTTTTGTGAAAAGCCCAAAGTCGATCAAAAGAAAATTTATAGAACCAAATTCGAAAAACTAAAATTTATACTTATAAACAATACTAAAATTCCTACTCAAAGCCGATGATGAGGTATAACATATAAAAAAATACCTCTAAAACGCCGAAGTCAATTACTAAACCCACAATGGAAGGTCTAAAACCCACACTAGTCCTCGACCCTTCGGTCTAGAATCACTTCAACCTAAGGAGAGACCAAGGCAACAAAACTATCCCTAATCACATAATAATGAATCATTCAGCACCTACCTTAGATTCATCAAAGTGGAAGTTTATCCACCAAGTATGTGCCAAAAACCAAATGCAAAACATATGCGAAAACAATAAGACTTTAGATACACAAAACGTAGTGGATCATATCTAAGCCATCGCACCTTTTAAGTTGGTGTGTTCTCTACAATATATCTATGTCTTAAGGATTAAGCAATTCATGATAAGGTTCTATTTTCCCCAAGAACCCCTTATACAATTACATATATGAAGACATTGAGGAAGATAATTCCAAAGACTAAGGTAACGCCTCAACTTTTCATTTCCGTTATAAAAAAATGTCTATGTGTTACTATGATGTTGTAGTATATTAGTTCTTATGAAATAGTGTAGGCTCTAGAGATACCATTTGTTGGTTCTCTAGCTTTAAAGAGATTAGTTCACTATGAACTATTCTTTCGTATAGATTATACGCATACGTCTACAAAATGGAAATCTTCTATGACCACGTAGCAATCTCGCGTATATGAAGAAGAGCAAGCTAGTGGTTAACAATTAACATAGAAGTAGGATTAGTCGAGCAATGATCATAAACACACTATGGATGAAACAAACTCCCTTCGACCCAGACGATCGCCTTGGATCCGTGTCAACCATCATCTATGTCTATCAGAATCAACTTGTTGAAATCTTCAACTACATCTTATTATTTCATTATCTTTACTATTCATTCTCGTCGCACCTCAAATCACCGCATGTATTGACATCTTGATTATCTTGTCCGAAACAGTCAAAGAAACTTTTTTAATTAAACAATGAGTTAATTAAAAAATGTTAATACTCATTCTCACAAAACTGGCCAAAGTTTGAAAAAAAAATTCAGGGGGCGGCCCATTTAAAATTAAGGGGACCGGCAGTGTAAAGTGAGCGGTCCCCTTAATTAATTAAGGGGACCACCTATCTGGAAAAACAAACAACCCCTTACAGACAAATCTTTATGCCAAACACATCATTTTTTCATTCCTCTTCTTCTCCTACCCACTGTGAACGAACACCATAGCCAAAAACCTTCAAAAACCAATCTCTTCAAATCACCTAATTAACCAAAATTTGCAAGGGGCTTTCACTAACAAGACAATCAACAACATCTACAAAATTTGCAAGGGGCTTTCTATCATTCTTTTCATTTGATTTCATCCAATTTTCCTCTTAATCAAAATTGGGTGTTCTTTATTATTTTCATAACTTTTTATTTTGTGTCTAGGGAATTCCCATAACTACAATTTTGGATAAATAACAAAAACCCGTAGTCATAGGAACACTACAACCTTGATAGGATTGAATCAAAACACTTATTGAGTCAAAAAAAAACAAAAAAATATAAAAAAAATTATGAACATGTATGCTTATACGGCCAAACTTTCGTATATATGCATTTCTAAACTTACACATTGTCGATTAATGCCAAAAATATGTTAAAAATAATCAAGTAAGTGATTTATCTAAACATATGTATATATTTTTCAAATCAATGAGTAATATTTTATAAAAATAAAGGAGTGTTTGGTTTGTTTCTTAGGATCAATTTTTAGAGTCGAAATGACCATCACTATAGTTTTGTCACTCGTATAAACACTTAACTAACTTGTATAAGTCATCAAAATATATAATTCATTAAAAACGCGCGTGTGTGACTTTTTTGGTTTCAACACATTTTAAAACATGTTTTTTGAGTCAAAACGAACACCATTTAACCTTTGTCAAAGTCAAAATAATAAACTTATACTTTGTCAACAAATAATATACTAACGTATATTGTTTTGACAAGCTTAAACAAAATTTTATAATTAATAAGTGAGTGTTTGGGTCATTAACTTTGATGTTAAAATATATAATCTATTAAATATTCTTCGAGATCACGAAGTGAAAGAGATGTGCGAAAAAAGAGAGGAGGATGGGTAAGGGGATACATTATATTCACTTCTAGACTCTCTCACACTCACACATAGAGTCGAAGTAATCTTTGTCCCACATTTGTCATTTTTCAAAATTTCATTTTACTTATTATATTTTTTTTTGGATAACTTGTTTAGGTGACAAAATGCCGAAAGCTACTACAACCGATATATCTCTCACCAAATCCCTACAATAACAAAAGTATCCAAATTCCTGGCATCTCCCTACCATATTGCCTAATTCCTACAAACATAATTGAAAATCCGCAACTTCAGACGGTCGAGTTGTGTTTGATCAAGCCTACTATAAAGTTGTTGATCAAGCCTACTACAAATCCAACAATATTGAGCGTCTCTTTACTAACATTCGCTTCAATTGTGTCTTTCAAATCAACGAACCGATTGTTCTAAGATTTATTCTAGACTGCTATAGTCAAGTCACGGTACAAACCGATGAATATGGCTATATTGTTATTTCTTTTATGATTCAACACGAATTCATAACTCTCACTCTCGCTTAATTCGGTCAAATCCTTAAAATTCCATACAATGATCAAGCTGTTTTTACAAATGAATGAGACATTGCATCTCTTGAGTATTCTCAAGAAACCGAGGGACCATATTGCACTGATCTTCCTACTCCTGACGACATTCATCGACTTCTTGAATTGGAACGTATCGTGGTAGACCGTACCAATAAAAGCCAAATGGTATCTCTTAATCCAAATCAATTTCTCACCAAAGAACTAAACCCCGACATGAAGCAATAGGAAGAACTCATTCGAGAGAATGTGTTCGGACTAGGAGGACATCGGGACCGTCTCCCCGCTTGTCTTGCTCACATGTTGTATTGTGTTGTTGCCGAAGAACAATACAATCTTGCTTATTTCTTCGTCAAAAGAATACAATGTGCTAGAGCTACTCCAACCGCAAATCTTCCGTATGGCATGTTTCTTACTCGTCTTTAACGACACGTCATGGAAACGTATCCTCATCTTGACAATGGCATCTGTGACATTGTTGAGCGAGTAATGCGTCCTCTTGCCCTAAAACAAACTCGACGACCTCGAAGTGATCGTGGCAAGGCACGTCATTCCGTCTCTTCTTCATCCTCTTATCATCAAGGCACGTCATCTCATCAACACGATGATGATGATGATGATGATGATGTCAAAACTTCTCGAGCAAATACTCCATCTCCTACCACCTATCTTAACCCCCTTAATCCACTCGAATACCAAAACTACCAAATGTCTTCCGCTTCCGAACAAACCGATGAAACTCTCTTTGAACGACAAACCACTTTGCTCAACCAAACGCAACAAATGCATAAGAAGATGTGAGGAGGGTTCATATCATTTGGAAAGGCACTAAAATGAGTGTTTAGCAAGAAGAATAAGTGAAGACATAGGAGTGAAGTTAGCTAAATAGCTAAATGTAGTTTAAGAAAAAATTTAACTTGATTATGTGTATGTGATTCATGTGTTGTTCAACAACGTTGTTAAATCACCGGGGGTACGGCCCTTATTAAGGGGAGAGCCCTAGTTAAATCATGGGTATTTTGTATTTATTTGTAAAAACAATATTTTTCCTGATTTTTGACCCTCTTTTACCTAGTCTCGCTCATCTTTGCACAGAATGCTCGAAAACACAATTTGGAACCAACCTAAAGTAGTTCAAATTATCCTTTTTCTATCCATTCCTTCCAATGATCATTCACTCAACACATCATCCACCAAGATCATCACATATACCACTATAAATCCATGGCATCACTAAGAGCTTTATTCCAAATCCTCCAAGAGACCAAAATCAACTATCATTACCACCAAAACAATTGTTTGTTGATTTGTAACCCAAGATGACAAACAAAAACTCCTTCACCAAACTTCAACTCTCATCACCTATTTGCTCTAATGCACATTCCCAAAGACTCCCATTCTAACCAAAGATACTTCTTCATCCTCAATTGTTACATTACCCAAATCACCAAACTCATCAACATCACTTTCACTCAGGGTTACTTAAACCCACCAACATCTCGTCTCCAAGAGTTTCTTCACCACTTCAACTAGTTTAATGCATCAATGGACATCATACTCACCTTTCTCCTATTACCTCCACATGATGTCTATTTAATACTCCATCACAATTCAACCTATTGGTGGGTCATCTATTCCTTGAAACTTCTTGAGGCACATGGAGATTCATGATTGTGTTTGCATTCACAATCGTACTCTCATATTTGGATTGACAGAGCTTGACTCCAATATATGGTTTTCATATATGGAACACATGCTTTCACAACCCCCCCAAAAACCAAAACACAACCATCGTCCCAACAACTTTACACCATTCTTCACCAATCTAAACACACCTCTATGTTTTGGTTTTAATAATAATTGTCCCCCATCATTATGCAAAGAAGTCCACTGTATAGAGATTCACTAGTTATAGGACTCTTTGTAGTTTATAAAAAAAATCATGTATTTGTTGTTAGCATTGATAATTTATTTTCGCCTAATTGTATGGCATGAGTGTAGGTTCACTTACTATTTTAATTTTAATTCGGATGATTATTTTGGTTGCATTACTATTATGCTATATTTTCTTTTTGTTACATTGTTTAGACATTACTTGTATTGTTTCTTAACTCGTTTTTTGTATCCATAAGAAACCATAGCTCGATTCCTCTGGTGCCCTCGAATGAAGTGGGAGCTCAACATCAAGGGAGGCATTTATTCCGTCGATTTATAACTAGAAAATTCTCAACGATGTCTTTTTGATTCTACCAAAAAGGGGGTAGAAGAGAAATGACATGAAACTTCACTAAATACTTGTTGTAAAATTAATTTTTACATTTAAGTGTTTAAATTTTTTAATCATTAAAAAAGGGGGAGATTGTTGATAAGTATAATGCCTACAAAAACATTACTAATATTTTTCAATCTTTACGTTTTGATAATCACAAAATATAAAACGTTCATGTAAAATTAAACGTAAACAATAGTAATTATTAGTAAATTTTTCATTTAGAAATTTATATTCACTTCAAGGTATGAATTAATAAATGCTTAATGCGTTTGATGATCAAAGGGAATTTTTTTCACCGCACACTTTTATAAATGTTGGGTAAATTTTTATAAACATTACAAAAAATATTTTCTCCAATTAAAAGACTTGTTTTATTCAAAATAAACATTTATTAAAAATTCGAATTTCTCGGCCTAACAGGCTAGAAAAAGTTCAGAAAATTACCCCTAAAATAAAAGATAAAATTAGAGGCCCCTAGTATAGGCGGCCCCCTTATATTCACGGGAAGCACCCTTAATTTTAAGGGACCGCCCACCTATTTAAGGGGACCGCCCATAGAATGACGCTCCTCTAGTTTGTCCTATAATAAGTACTGGTTTTTTCCCCACTATTTTCTCACCTTTTGCACTCATTCTTTCTGTTCTAAAACAGCTCACACATCTCACTAAAATCCTTTGATCATTTAATCATAAAGCTTTATTTCCAAGTGATCTAAGCTCAATTCCTCAAGTGCAAGAGAAGAATACTTCCATCATCAAGTAAAGAAGTATTAACTTTGTGTGTGATACTATATTATTGCACCATACCATAAAACTTGTAAATCAATTGTTATTTCTTGTATTTGTGTGTAGTAGCATAGATCTTGGTGATATTTGATAAGTTTATAGTTAGATCGTGGTGATCTTACCAAGTAGTGTTAGATAGTTGTGATATAGGTAGTGTGGTGAAGTGAAGTCGTGAAGTTATGAAGAAGTCTTAAAGTTGTGAAGGATTCGTGAAGTTGTAAAGTCGTGAACAAGTCGTGAATTCTAGCTAAGATTAGAACTCGACATTTAGCTTTATGTCGTAAATCGGTGTAAGCAACGTTGTGTACGGTTTTCTCCGCCATAAGGGAGTTTGTTGACATAGTGAAGAAAACTCTCGAGTTAGGTGCTCGGGGAGTAGAGTAGGGCGAAGAGGTGCTTCGTTACCGAACCACTATAAATCCTCGCGTTGTGGTTTGATTGTTCTTACTCTTATCTCTTGTCTTACTTTATCACTTCATATACTTATATTGTTAAATTGTGCAAACATTTTAAGTCAAAAAAAAGTTCGATCTAAATTTTTACAAAACCTTTAAAACCCTTAATATTATAAAGCGGTAAACTATTCAACCCATATTTAGTTTTCCACAATGGTGGTTCAAATCATGTAATACTATTCTTTTCAGGTTATTTTTACGCTGAATTAAAAACTGGTTTTTGCGTAATGCTTACTTTATGGAACAAAATTTAAATAGTTTTTTCCAATAAGTTGCTTAAATGTATGCTTATTTGAGAGATAACACTAAAATTAGAAATGTTATTAACTTGAAGTTTCTAAACATGTGTATAAACATTCTTTCTAAAATATTTGAAATACCATTTCCTGAAGTGCTTATTTTTAAGAAGTGCTTAAAATAAAATATAACAACATAACATGTTGTTCCACTGTTCCGTATTGTTTTCCTATGGTTTCCATCGAATTCACACGCTGCAAAAGTCTTAACATCGATAGTTGTCTTCAAATACCCATTCAAGTACCTCGAAAATGTCAATCTACATGATCAGTATCCTTACTGAGGGCCAACCATACTATGCAGGGATGTCACCATTACCAAGACTAAAAAGGAGCATTATCTTAGATTTGCCGTCGCTAAGTTCTTGTAGCATTCTTAATGCTTCTTAGCATCTACATATTACACGCATTTAAGATATATGAGCAACAAAATGTTAATAAATTCTTTGCATGAGTCACATTACCTCTTAGGAAAATGTGAACTAAACTCAACACTGCTTGCTTGCGTTGTGGAATCTTTACTGGTGGACTAACAAAACCATGACCATTCATTGGTTTATGTTTTAGGATTCACCCACAAACAACAGCGTTTTACCTCTTAGTCTTTCCGCTACCGATTTTCCGTCAAACCTGCGTAACAAAAAGAATCATAAAAAAATAGCGGTAGATCAACTTAGTAATCATATTCAATATAATGAATAGTTACGTTACACAGGTGATGTTTTACTATATATGATACAACTACTGTTATAATAAAGGCCGTTGAGCTCAGAAAGTTTTTTAGGTCACAACTCTCTACTACATTCAATTTCTATGGAAGTTTTTTAAGGCAAAACTCTCTGTACACCACTTCTGATTTTCGATACGTGCGTATTTGTATGTGCTTACCTTCTTGTTATTACAGTTTTGAATTTGGCATATTTGTGGTGTTTGGTTAAACCTCGTACCTGATCTTCTCATGGCTTGGAGAATTGAAAATGGAAATTTTGCACTAATTAGCAACAAATTGAGTATTTCACGCAGAGTTATAGACAATAAATTTTATTTCAAGGATTCTATCTTACGTTGCTTCTAATAAAAGTAGATGATAATTGTTGATATGTGTGTTAATGCCTAAAAAGTTATTAATAATTTTTTCGACCTCTTAGTTGTTGATATCACAAAATATAAAAATCACTCAATGTTATAATTAAATCATAAAACAAGTTATTAGTAGTAAATTTTCATTTTGAAAATTTTAATCACTTAAAGGTTATGAATAAATAAATGCTTTTGCATTTTATGTCAAATGACTTTCTATTCAACCTCCATTTTTTATAAAATTGTCAACAAAACATTTTTATACCCTTTTACAAAACATTTTTTAGATTTAAAAGAAATGTTTTATTCAAAATAAATATTTTGAATTCAAATTTTCTGCCTAAAAACGGCTAGAAATGTTCCAGAAAACACCTTCCCCAGAAAAGACAAAAAAAAGAGCGTATGGCCTGGGCGGCCCCCTTAATTATTAAGGGGATCGGCACCCTAATTAAGGGGACCACCCAGACAAAAAGGCAACTTAGTTTGCCTATAAATACTGGACTATTCCCCCTGATTTTTCTCACATTTTGCACACAACTTTCTTTTTTTCGTAAATCGTTTATACTCTTCTTTATTTCCTTTGATCATTTTAATCATAAAGATTGTTTCAAGTGATCAAGCTTTGATTCTCAAGTGAAAGAGAAAAATACTTCCTACCTTTTTAAGTGAAGAAGGTATTATTGTTTTAGAGTGTGTCCTTGCAACATGTTTGCAATTGTATCTATCTGTAAATCCCTTTGTGCTTGTGTGCATTGTGAAGGTGTGTATTGTAATTGTGTATATTAAGTAGAGTGTGGTGATCATTGTAAGTATAGTTAGATCAGGGTGATCTTAGTAAGCAGTGTTAGATTGGTGTGTTCAAGATAGTGTTTAGTTGAAGTGAAGTTGTGAAGAGAAGTATAGAAAGGTTATGAAGGAGTTGTGAAGTGAAGTGAAGTTGTGGAGTAAAGTAAAGTTGTGAATTAAAGAAATAGTTATGTGATGAAGCGAAGTAGTGAATTGTCGTGAAGTAGTGTGGCTAGTTGTGATAGATTGGTTCTACCTAGGATTAGAACTCCACATTACGCTTAGTGTCAAAAATTGGTGTAAGCTAAGTTGTGTACGGTTTTCTCCGCCTAAAGGGAGCTTGATGACATAGTGAAGAAAACTCTCGAGTTTGGTGCTCGGGGAGTAGAGTAGGGCAAAGAGGTGCTTCGTTACCGAACCAATATAAATCCTCGTGTTGTGGTTTGATTTTTCCATCTCTTATCTTGCATACTTATTTCATATCTTGTCATTACTTATTTGAGTAGTTAAATTGTTCATATTGTGTACATTGTGAATTAACATAAAGTCGAATTTAAGTTTTTATAATCAAACCAAACATAAAATTAAAAAGCGGTAAACTATTTAACCCCCTTCTAGTTTTCCACATTGTCCAACAGAAAAAAAGTTATGTCCAAGCCCATCAACATAGTATACTCTTAAGACAATTACGTTTCTCAACTGATAGTCATCATACCCCATTATCTTTGCAATTTAGTCGTTTCCGAATCGAACAGTGGCTAGAAATTTACTAGATGAATTTCATGAGCTGAGAGTGGTTCCCTGTCATATGTTTTGAGCATCTGGAGTCTAGATACTAGAGAACAATCTGGATAACCTGTCATTGACAAGAGAAGAAGAAGATGGAACATCGGTAGCAATGGATCCCCATAAATGATTGGGTTTCGAGTTATTAGTAATCTTAGATTCTACAATCTTAGCTTTTTTACTCGAACCTATAGATTTTACTTGTTTTGGGTCTCCTGCTATAGACTTTAATCTTTGGTTTTTGTGTTTCTACTGAATGAGAAGTGGTTTCCTTAATGGGCACTACTTTAGTTTAAGTTGTCCTAGTTAAAGGGCACGAGTTACCAACTAAAGTGAAAAGTCTTCTTGTGAATTGATAATAATGGGGGCCTTTTGTATTGGCACTAGCTTTAATACTATTATTACTAGTCCTAAAAGCACTGTGATGAAAGTCTTTCTAGCCAAAATTAATGTAGGAAATTTCTTAGGTACATCATCCTAAATGGCGTGCAAGGTTGAGGCTATTGAAGAATCAAAGGATTTAACATCTCTATCACTTGATGAACTCATTGAAACTTGAAAGTTTTATGAATAACAATTAATAAAGATCGAAAATGGTTTTAAAGCAACCGAAAAAATTTAGATCTCTGCCTTGAAGGTCCAAAAAGAATCAAGTGGATGAAAGATAGCTTCGACTTTCAAAGGATAGGGAAGACGAAGAATATGCCATGGCCGTAAAAGAATTCAAGAAAGTCTTCAAAAGACGAGGAAGATTTGTAAGACAACTACGAGATGAAAGAAAGTCATTTTAAAGAAGTAGAAATGACAAAAATGGTAAAAGTGAAAGAAAATGCTTTAGTTGTGGAGATCCGAATCATCCCATCGGAGAATGTCCAAAGTCGCCAAGAAGCAATAATCAAAGAGCTTTTATTGGAGGATCATGGGGTGATGGTGGCGAAGATGAGGAAGAAAAGGCTAAAGACGAAACTTGTCTTGTAGCTCAAGCATCCAATGAGATATGCTTAGGAATTTACTTAGAGCCCGGTGAGCGGATTAAAGATAGTGGATGCTCGAAACATATGACGGGTAACCGAAACTTGTTTTCTACATACAAAGCGTATAACGAAGGGAACGTCATTTTTAGAAGCAATTTACGCGGTAACATCATAGGCAAAGGTACGATTTCTCACGACTCCCTAATTATTGAAAATGTTAAGCATGTAGATAATTTAAAATTTAATTTGCTTAGTGTTGGTCAAATATGTGATAATAAATACAAAGTTGTATTTACCGAACACGATAGCGAAATAATCAAAGATGAAAAGGTCATAGGTAGAGGAATTAGAAAAAGAGGGCTATATGTGATGAAATTAGAAAATAAACCGGAAGATAAAATATGTCTTGCATCTTTAGACGAAAACTCCACTTTATGGCATAGGAGATTAGGTCACGCAAATATGCAATTAATTTAATCTATGGCTTCTAGGGAATTAGTTAGAAATTTACCTAAGCTTAAATTTGACCTACATTTTTGTGACGCTTGCAAAATTGGAAAGCAAACTCACGCTAGTCACAAAGCCAAAAAATTAGTATCAACAACTAGATGATTAGAATTATTACACATGAACTTATTTGGCCCATCCGCCGTATGGAGTTATAGAGAAATCGTTACACCTTAGTAATTGTAGATGACTATTCTCGATATACATGGACTAGATTTTTAGGAAATAAAACCAAAGCCTTCGAATAGTTTGAAATATTTAGCAAAATGGTTCAAAATAAATTAGGATGTTCCATAGTGTCAATTAGAATGGATCATGGTCGAGAATTTGATAATGAAGTACAATTCGGAAACTATTGTGAGTTAAATGGAATTTCTCATAATTTCTCCGCTCCTCGTACTCCACTATCAAATGGGATAGTAGAAAGAAAGAACCGCACTCTACAAGAAATGAGTAGAATCATGTTAAATGAACAATCCATTCCACAAAAATTTTGGTGTAATGCGGTCGATACATCAACCTACATAATAAATAGAATCTCCATTAGACATATTTTAGGAAAAACTTCATACGAGTTATTAAGAGGTAGAAAACCAAACCTTAACTATTTTAAAGTATTTGGAAGTAAATGCTTCATTCTTAATACAAAAGATTACCTCACCAAGTTCGACCCAAAGTCGTATGAAGGTGTTTTCTTAGGATACTCTCAAAATAGTAAAGCCTATATAATTCTTAACAAACAAACAATGAAAGTCGAAGAATCTTTAAACGTGACATTCGATGAAACTCCTCCCCCGCCTAAAACATCACCTTTGGAGGATGATGATTTAGTAGAAGAAGAAGCTATTGAGGTTAGTAAAACAAGACCCTTAGGAAATGATCTCGAAGATAAATCTTTAGAAAATAATGAAATCATAAACATAAAAGAATCAAAGAGTCATCCATTAGAAAATGTTATAGGTAATCTAAATCAAAGAACCCTTAGATCACAAGCCCAAGACAAGAGTAATTTCTTTTGTTTTCTTTCAACCATAGAACCTAAAAATATAAATGAAGCCCTAAAAGATGAAAGTTGGGTAATTGATTGGCGGTTTTCACACTATATATATATAATAAAATATAAAATATATATAAGTCTAAAAATCAACAAGATCAATAATACCGAGAAGTAGTATAGAGTGTTCCCGGGTCGTTTATCCCCAACGAGGCTGTACTGAAAAATCGATACAGTCGGAAGATTTGAGTTGGAAGGAGAGAAATGATTTGAGAGTGCAGGAAGTTAAATTAAACAATAATAAACAAAAATGTTTAAGAAAATCCTAAAAATTATGAAAATAAGCTAGAAAACGAGAGCACGAATCCCGAACAAAGGGGGAAAAACCTAAAATCTTTAAAATTAACCCTACGAAGAAATTTTCACTTCTAAACTACTCTACGGGACAAATAACGAAGGATGAAAAAGACTAGACCGAAAACGGAGTTCGTTTGACCCAAAAACGAGTCAAGACAAATTCCCGCACCCGGACCGTTCTTTAAAAAGTGAAAAGTTGTAAAAATGACCCTACGAAATGTTTTATATTTTTCCTACAAACTAGATGACAAAATAAAATTTTCTAAAAAAGTAAAATATTTTTTTTGATAATTTTTGTATTTTTTATGAATTTTTAAAAGTTTTAACTAAATTAAATTATAAAAAATACTAAATTATTACGAAAAATTCTGAAATTTTTACACAAAATACTAGACTCTATAACAATCCTAAGAAAAATAAGAAACAAAAGGTTGCTTAACAAATAAGCCCCGAAATAAGCTTTATACAGCTTATAAGCTTATGGGCTGAAAAACAATATAAGAATCAATGCCCTTGGGACTATAACGAAAAAGTCCCAAGGGCGCAGCGGTAAGGTGTGTGTAAAAGGGGGATTGTATTTAGGGGTCTCGGGTTCGAGTCTTGCTCACCCGGATCCCTTGTCTTTCCCCTTTTTTTTCGAAAACTTAAAAAAGCAAAGTTGTTAAGCTCGTGGGGCTTAACAACTTTGTCAACTACAACTTTTTACGAAAAGCTGTCAATAAGCTTAAAAATAAGCTTAAAGTTGACAGAATGCTAAAAAAAGCTTAAAGGCTAAATTTGACTAAGACATTTTGGACTTGTGGTCGAATAAGCTAGGATTGAAATAAGCTAAAGAGGGCTAAACCCTAATCTAGATAAGCTAAAATAAGTAAAAGCTAAAACCAAATAAGCTGAGAAAAAGGGGCTTAATGACAGAACTAAATTGAGCTTAAAAAGGGTAAAAGGCTAAGCTATTGGACTTAAATAAGCTAAGAAAAAGGCAAAAGCTTAACAATTACCTATACTAACTTAAAAAGCTATTAAGAGCTAAAAAGAGCTTATAAAATAAGCTGAATAAGCCTAAAAGAGAAATAAGCAATCCTATACTTAACTAAGCTTAAAACAGTGAAAGTGCTAGTTGAGGCTTAAAAATAAGCCATCAAATAAGCTTTTTAAAAGCTGAAATTCAACAAGCTTATAAAAGGGCTTATAAGCTTATAAGATAAGCCAAGTAATTGGGCTTGAGCACTCTTAAAGCTTAAGAAAAGAAGGCTTAAAGTCACCCCTTTGCACCAGGGGAGACTTAAGCTAAACTTAAGTGGCTTATTTGACAGCTTATTAAAAGCTGTCAAATAAGCTTAAATTAAAAAGAAAAGTGAAAACAGATTGAGTACTCTAGCTAAACAACTTGTGCACAAATTTTGACATCCTAAAACTCATAAAAACTTGCTGATTTTTGATGGTGAAAAAGGTCTTTTGGATTTTTAAAACTGCTACTTGAAGACTTGGTGATTTTTGACTTACCAAAGTCAAAAGACACCAAGGTTTTGACAGCCTTTTTTTATACACACAAAACACACCTTTTTTTAACCTTAAACTCAAACTCCAAGTGCTTATGGATATAAGCACTTGTGGCTTTTTTTTAAAGTCACAGTTTAACAAGTTGTTTATAAAAACTTTGAAAAACAATTTTCAACCTTAAAAATCTTTTAAAAACAGCTTAAACAAGCTTAAAAATCTAAGCTACATCCATTTTGATGACCTCAACCCAAAGACATAACCATTTTGACCCGTTTTCCTCTTAACCCAAACACCCCTTAATGTTTTTGAAAGTAACTTAAAAGCTTATAAAGACTAACTTAAACTGAAGTATTTAAAGTACTCACACTACTTAAGCTACACTAAACAATAAACAAGTAAAAAGCAGAATTAATAAGCATTTAAATATGGAAATAAGCCAAGACAGAAATAAGCACTACTTGACAGTTTAATCTAAAATTGCATACAAATGAAATGAAAGGCATAAACTGGCATGAATACACATTAATAAGTATAATAACAGCAATAAGCTTAAAAATAAGCTGAATGAGCTTATTGCTACAGTAAATAAGCAAAATTGAAAATAAAGTACCTTTGATCCTTTTGTCAAAAAGGATCTTTGAGACCTAAATAGCTCTAAATTTCCTACCCTTAGCTTATAAATAAGCTAAAACTAAACCATAACCCAATAAGCCATCCACATTTGCCTATTCATCCATGCTTTTCAATCCAACAGTGACTTGTTACTTTCTTGAATTTTCCTTGAAGTTTTGCATAAAAATGTTGCACAGGTTATAGAGATAGCTTATATTGAGAGCTTAAAAGATTTTAAGAAGGCAATTTGCAACTTAGAACACAATTATAAAAACGACTGAATTTTCCATTAAAACTGTGAAATGCAAATACATAAAAGAACTTAAACTGAAAACTTTAAAACTATATTAAAATTACACTTAAAACTACTTAAAAACTGCACACTAGCCACAATGGCTTTACATTCCTTTATATAGGAAAAAACGACTAGGTCTCTTTTTTCTTGTCTTCTTTCACTTGTGTTTCTTTGTAGACACAACAAGTGAGTTGTGCTTGTTGTGTGAGTGCAAAGTCAAGCAAATCCTGGCCCTTCCTTTTTGCCTTGGTACTTGTTCGGATCATCTAAACCATCGAAATAAGTCTTGGGGAGTTGTGGGATTGCCAAGTTGGCAATTGGGATTTGTGATAGGGATTAAGGGTTAATCCCTTGTGGTTAATAGTTGCAGGGTTTGAGGAGAAAACGAAGGGTAAAGACTGGTATGGGGGGAATACATTTTAGGCGGGAAAAATTGGGTTTATAAAGGTTGGGGGTGACAGGGTGGAAGTTTGGGGAAATGGCAGCTTTGGTCCCTCAAAGATATATGTTTTATTGCATTCATCGTCCTTGTGGTTATATAACTTTGGGGACTTGGCAAGTTAAGTCCCCAAACGTTATAATACTAATTGCATGAACCGTCCTTGTGGGTTAATAGTCTTAGGACTTGACAGAAATGGTCCTTGGAGTACAACTTTGCTTTAATGGCAGTTTGCACCCTTGTCTTCATGTTTCTCTTTTCTTCATTAAATACAAGTTTAGGTTTTGGCAATTTTAACCCTCAAACTTATATTTCTTCACATGTTGACTTTTGGATTTGTCGGGGTTGACTTGGGTTGACTTTTTCAGGCTTGGTCTTGGACTTTGACTTTGTCTTTTCCTTGCTTTTCCATTCCGAGTCCGGTTTTGTCGATTTGGCTTCGTTTTTCGTCCTTTTCTTAGTAATCCGTTCCTGCACAATACAATTAGCAAAACAAGCGTATATTTGGCATTTTAAGTCCGTTTTTGGTTATTTTAGCTCGTTTTTAAAGGTAAAAGGTATGTGTAATTAAGCACATACCAGTTGTGCTAAAGGGATGACGAAAGCTGTGACATGTCTCGAAGGTTGTGTGATGGAGGAGAACCAAGGCGGTTGTGGTTAGATGAGGAGGACAACGGCGGCGGTTGGATTAAGATGATGGTGGCGGCAACGGGGACAACAGTAGGCTATCATTTCCATGTTCTTTTTTTTTATTTTATTGGTTTCCTATTGAGAATCGATCATATTAGGCAGGGGCGAAGTTTACAAAGATGTATTGGGATTTCTTAATTATTATACATCAATATTTAACTATTCAATGGATGATATTGTCACGAGTTCGATTTCCAGAAATAATGATGTGAAGAAACACAAATTCATCCTATCTTTTCTTGTCATTTTGCAATATACAGGTTCTTTTTTTTTCTTGTCATTTTATACATGAGCATATGAAATGTCATTTTTTTAATATACAGGTCCTTTTTTTCTTATCAAATTCATTATTGATCGTCTATTTCAAGACCATCACATGCAACAGCTTCAAAAGTTCAGTCTTACAAGGAAATGGGACTACATATGAAAATGCGTAGACCTGAGTGAGTGTTTTCTAACTTCTTGCTACAAGGAATATCATTTTGGAATGTCGAGATGGGTGTAAAAAAATTATAGGTAAACTTTCCCCTAAAATGTTATATGTAGTCTGTACACAAATGCTTCTTTTGAGATTCCTTTCTAGTTTCTTTTGTAGAGTAGTTTTTGAGGGAGAGCATTCCTTCATTGTAAAATGTTGGATGCAAAGCGTAGGTAAGCATCTGTATTCAGCATATGAAGTTGGTATAGCTGATTGTAGGTTGTAAGTTGAAACAATATCTTTCTTGAATGTTGCTTTTATCTTGTTATGATTCTGATGATAAATTTGAACAAATTTTCAATTGCCTACAACTATATTTAGTGTTTTATATTGAAGGTGTATATCGAATTCATTTCATCCTATATAGTGTTTTATATAGAACGCTATTATACATTAACTATTCATTGTATGACATCTTACGATTTATATAGAAGGGTGTGCATATGTGTTTTATAGTTAATACTTTATATAGAAAGTGTGCATATGTGTTTTATGGTTGACATAAAATTAATAGAAGGGTGTACATATGTGTTTTTAGGTTATTATAAATTAATGAAAAAGTGCATATATGTTTTAAGGTTAATTTATAGTAAAGGAAATGGCGTTTTGGTTTTACTTAAACGTGCTATGGACTTTTTAGCTTAAACTTTGTATTAATGTGTGATTTTTTTGTCTTGTTGTGTCTATCTATTTTTCTACATTATCTAATGTATAATCTTTTTTATTTTGACATAAAAGAAGCCATTGTTTCTCCACCAACACTACCACTTTTTATATTGAGGATGCTCATGTTATTAGAAGATGCTAAAGATGAAGACGAACTCACAAGCCTTAAGCACTGAGTATATACAAGTAATATGTCTGTTGATGAATAGATTTTAGATTGCGTGCACAAATGTTCTCGAAGCCGTGCATATTCAAGATAATTAATGGATGCACTTACGCTTTTTAG
>BQNB010052384.1:0-40520 GCA_026074375.1 Tanacetum coccineum
TGTGATTTCTCACATATCAAAGGACATCTCAAATCTACTGTGCATTAATTTTTCAAATCTTTTAGAAAATTTTGGGTTTGTAAACCCAAAAATAATGTTATCTACGTAAATTTGCACAAGTAGAATGTCCTCTCCGTATCTTATCATGAATAGAGTAGGGTCAATGGTACCTTTAGTAAATCCTTTGGACATCAAGAAATTTAAGAGTTCATCATACCAGGCTCTCAGACCTTGTTTCAATCCATATAGAGCTTTCTTTAGATGGTAAACTTTTTCTGGATGATCAGGATCAACGAACCCATCTGGTTGTGCAACATAAACCTCTTCCTTCAGTGGACCATTAAGAAATGTCGTTTTCACGTCCATCTGATAGATTGGAAAAGACTTGTGTGCAGCATAGGCGACGAAAATCCAAACATCTTCCAAGCGAGCAACTGGAGCAAATGATTGCTCGAAATCAATACCCTCTTCCTGAGCATATCCCTTAGCTACAATTCGTGCCTTATTGCGAATTACAGTTTGGTCGTCATCCTTTTTGTTCTTCCATAACCACTTTAGTTTGATTGCGTTCTTGCCAAAGGGTTTGTCAACGAGTTCCCAGACTTGTAGTTTGTCAAACTGATGAAACTCTTCCTACATTGCCTCTATCCATGCAGAATCATCCATTGCTTCCTTAATGTTTTTCGGTTCAGCAGTACTCACGGTGAGCGCAAACATACACATTTCAGGATCTGTTGCAAGTTGTCGTCTTGTTTGCACTGGCTTGGATGGATTTCCACAAACTTGTTCTAGCAGGTGATCTTTTGTCAATATTGCATATTTGAATTATCAATATTGCATGAGGAAGACTCAGCAATTTCTTATACCGGTATACAGAAAGGATTAATAAATTCTTCTTGTTGAACCTGTGTATCTGTTGCTTGATTATCGTTGTTTTCCTCAGCAAGAAGAGTTGTAGTTGGAGTTGTTGGTTCTGTTAAAGATTGAATATTCGTTGTAGGTGGTGTGTCTTGTTGTTTAGAATTGTCGGTGGGAGAAGAAGAATTGTTGACACTTGAAGTACTTGCATTGAAAAATTCATCGTACAAAGGACCGAAAAGAAGATCCAACTCTTGTTATGACGGAGCTGTTATATCTGCTGAAGGAGAAACATTTTGTATTTGTGGTGCAGGGCCAGAGTTATCATAATCTGATGCCTCTTGTAGTTGGGGAACGAGGCCTGAAGTGTTATTATCAACAGACGTCTCAGACATCTCTTTGATTTCATCAAATTTAAGATGTGTGGATTTAACTATCAATTGGGTTCTCTTGTTGTAAACACGATATCGCTTCGACTGAGTAGAGTATCCCACCAGAATGCACGGGTCCCCTTTTTCTTTCATCTTATCTAGATTTTCACCATCTCTGGTTAAATAACAAGTGCAACAAAAAATGTTAAGGTGTTTAATTGAAGGTTTCCTGTCATTGATGATGTGATATGCCGTTTTCTCATGTGTCAGGATGATGATAGATCTGTTTTGAGTATAGCATGCGGTTGCAATTGCTTCAGCCCAAAAGAACAAAGGAAGTTTAGAAGCTGAGAGCATCGTGCGGGCAGCCTCAACGAGAGTACGGTTTCGTCTTTCGACAACGCCGTTCTGTTCAGGTGTTCAAGGAGTAGAAGTTTGATGCTCAATTCCTTCTTCTTTGAAGAATGCATGGAGTGTCTTGTTTAAGAACTCTGTGCCTCTGTCAGTTCGAACAGAAATTACTAGGGCTTGAAGATTTCATTGAATCATTATGAGGAAATCTTTTAGAACTTCTGGTGTTTCATCATTGGATCTTAGAAATAGAGTCCAAGTATATCTGGAGTAGTCGTCTACCATTACCAGAATATATTTCTTCCCATTTATGCTAGCAACCCGCATTGGACCACATAAGTCCATATGAAGCAAATTTAACCGTCCTTTTGAACTTGGAACAGCCTTTGTCTTGAATGAACTTCTTTTTGCTTTACTCACCTCACAAAGGGAACATAGTTAATTCTTGACATATTTCAACTTAGGTAAACCAATCACGACATCCTTCTATGAAAGCAAGTTGATGTAGTCGAAGTTAAGATGCGAAAGTCTTCGATGCCATAACCATGCTTGAGTTGGTGAGGCTTTAGCCATGAGACAGATTGGAGTTGATGAATTCGTTTCTTGAAGAGAAATTGTATAGAGATCAGATCCACGATTACCGGTGAGTAAATCATTTCCCTGAAGATCTCTAACGAAACACGTAGATTTCCAGAAAGCAACCTCTAAATCCGCATCACAAAATTAACCAACTGAGAAGAGATTGTGATTGAGGCCTTTGACGTAATACACCCTATTGATCATGATATTTCCTTAAACCAAATCTTCATAACCAAGAATTAGAGCAAATTAATCATTGCCAAAATGAACGGTACCCAAATATTTTTCAACAAAATTACACAACAGCGTTAGATTGCCCGTCATGTACCTTGTGCATCCAGAGTCAACAATGAATTGGATGAGTTGAACAATATGCAAGATAATTAGAGGACGATGGAACACTTGACAAATTGTATCCTAAAGAATTTGTGAGTTTCAAGACATTAGTTATCCTAGATACATTATCTATGGCAAAACTAACTCTCTTTTTTACATTTGCATCCTTAGTTTTAGGCACCCATTTCATTTTTATCTTAGGAAACCATTTATATCCTGAAGGGCATTGTTGTTCTATCCACTATTTCTATGCCTTACTAGTTTTCTCATACATCATCCTATAGTAACTTTGGATTTCTAGATAGTGGATTCTGATGCAACTGTTTTCTTAGAAGGTGTTGCAACAGATTTCTTCACTTGACTTTTGGGTTGTCTAGTACTAATAGGCACTACTTTAGGCTTCTTAGTTCTAGCATTCACGTCATTCAAGAATTTAGAAACACAAGCATCATGATTCGAATTAAACACACATTTTCCACAAGTAGCACAAACAACATTAACATTCGAAGTTCTGGATTTTAAACTGTCATTACACGCAGTTACAGACTTTGTTTTATTAGAAATACTAGAAATCCTAGGGTGGTCTTCTACTTTAGTCTTCTTATCCTTCACTTGACTATTGTTTGGCATGACCTTATCTTTCATTTGAGTGCTCCTAAGTTGTGGTCTGCTAACATTAGTTTTGTGAATTACTCCTGTAGAGGTAGACACGCGAGGATTAGTATTCCTAGAAGTCTGAGGCAACTGTGGTGCTCTAGTTTGTGTTGTCCTAGTGTCAATTTGATACATGCCTGGTTTAATCACATTTGTGTTTCTTACAGCTTGCCTTGCTGTTTGAGGCAAAATCTGTGTAGTGACTGGTTTTGATAAACCCTCTAACACATTAGTTTTGGGAACCGACTTTGTCTTTGAAAAACTTTTCCTCTCAAGAGAGTCTGAAAAAGGAGTCGGTTTGCCTAAAACTGATGGTTTTGGAATCCTTTGAGCATTTGGTTGTCAAACAACAGATGGTTTATCAAACTTAGTTTCCACATATTTTCCTTTGCATTTCTCAATGAGTTTCTTTAACTCACTTATGGCAATGTTCTTGTCTTGCAGTTGAGCTTTCAAATCTTGTATTTCGAAATATTGTTCACGTTCTTTTAGAAATACATTTGACGCTTTTTCTTTGCAAACTGTGTCATTTTTCATTTGTTCTTGACATTGTTGTAAAGCAAGTTCAAGAGTAATTAAGTGTTTTTTCTAATTTAGCAAAACTTCGTAAAAGCTCAGTATAAACTTCTTTACTAACAGTTTCAGTTTGTTTTGAAAGCTTTTGTGCAAGACATTCACATTCTTTCACTTTATGAAGATATAAGCATTGCAATTCAGTGTGAGCATCTAAATCAGATAACGAATGCAAATAAGAACACATAACATCATTAGACACACATTCTTGCAAAAGTATATCATACATGTTTGAAAATTCTGCTTTATCAGATTTAAGTTCGTCAATTTCATTTTCAAGGGATTCAACGTACTTTAAATCAGCATGCATTTCTTGCTTAAGTTCATGAACAAATGTGAAACTATCATTCTGTGTCTTTATGGCAAGAGGCATCAAACATGTCTTAATTAGGATTTCCATATCATGAGCAGTTGGTGCACGAAAATGACCATGAGAATGCTTTTTCTAAGCTTGATCAACAAGTTCTCTAAAATGATTTATGTTATTCGTCATTACATTATATGCTTGTCTACTTTTACTTATTGATTTTGAAACATGTAAGAAATCGATGCTTTTGAAAATTTTTGGTTTAGATTTCACAAAAGATTTTCTCTACATTTTCTTTCTTACTTCATTTGCATGTGCCAACTGTTCATGATATTCTTGTGTCGCTGGTTTGAAAATTTCATAAAGACTATTTAGCTTTGTGTAGTCATAAGGTCTCACTAAATCTTTATTCAATTTTTATCAACTCTCTTTTTCAAGTATCAGAGTATCTTCCCTATCGGGGACGAGTCTGTTTGCAGGGTCAGATTGGGCATATAGGATCTCATACAAACATGGTTTTTAAGATTGGGCCTTTTTTAGGTACATTGGATTTGCAAAGGTTGGTCTACCATTGAATGTTAGGCCTTTGGGAGCTAACATATGTATCGTTTGAATTGATCGATTCCTTTTATAAACAATTTCATTTAAAAACTTTAATTGTTTTTCCATTGAAATCATTTTGTCAATGTCTTTTTCTTCCTTAAGTTTCAAATTCATTATTACCTTTGTTTCTCTTTGACAAGACCTTCATAATGTGACTTTGTTAAAAGACTCTGTTTGACTAACTCATCGTGTTTCTCTTTGACAACTAAAATTTCATAGGCTTTAAGTTTTAAACCTTCTTTTATGTCAATGTCTTTTTGAGCTAATAGTCCTAGAGTTTCATTTAAATTATGTTCAAGTTTCTTATAGTCAACTGTATGGTCATTTAAGGTCTTGTACCTCTCAAACTCAGTCTGTTTATTTTGAAGTGCAACTAGACAACTATCCCGAATACTATTAGACTCCCCCAGAGTTCTACTAGTTTCTGCAAAAATAGATTTGCACTAGGTCAATTCATGAGCAAGTGATGTGTTTGCTTTCTTTAATTGCTTTTGAATCTTTTTATTTTCATCAACATCAAGTTTTAAATTTGCAATTAAATTAGCAAGCGCAACACGCTCATCATCACATTCTACAACATTTTGGTCAGTCTGAATATCATTATCACACATATCCGATGGATCAGGAATGACATTACTATCACCTTTTTCCTCACTACACATGTGTACTAATGGATTCAGGTTGCTTAAGAATGCTTGGTGACTTGTCTCTCATTGGTAACACAATTAATACGGTATCATATTATACCTGTTTCAATGGCTCAGTATCAGTTCCTGAGTCAGCTGTAGGAACCTCTTGGATCTTTGCCATAAAGCTGTAATGTGCTTCCAATTCTTGTTCATCAATCTCTTCATCCATGTCTGCTAGCCAATCTGATTGCTCTGCTTGTAGTGGAACACCTTTCTCAGCTTGTTTGCACATCAACATCTTTTTCCTTATGATACGTTGAGTCTTTTAACCCTTTTTGGCTTTTTGTTTCCTAGCAAAATGATCCAAATTCCTGTGCTCCAGTGAAACACTGAGTATTTAGTTTTTTGCATACCTGAGCTGTGTTATAGGTCTCGCCTAGCATTATCCCTAGCCAGCCAACCAAACTTCACTGTCCTCTGATTCCTAAACTGCCCAATCTGATTGTCATTCTTGTACCTTGGAGTAGTATCCACATTCTTGTTTTTAGAGTTTGAAGAAGTTATGAGGTTGTTGTTAGTAGGTTTGTAGAGCTTTTTGAAGTACTTTGAAATAAGTGCCAAGTTTTTCTACATGTCCTTATCCTTCTAAGCTTGTTCAGGATCACTGTCTTCTTCAAAAGCTGACTTAGATGGAGGTGTGATTGGTTTGGCTATCTCTTTGCCTTTGTGTCTGGTAGTTGCATGAGATCTGGTTGGAGGTGATGCTTTTGATGTTGGTGCATATGATTTGTGAGACTTTGGTGCTTGATAATAAGGATCTGGATATGATTGAGCAGCAGCAACAAGTGCTAATGGATTAGCATTCTTGGTTATTCTTTCAACACAGATTTCATTAACTTCCTTTTGATATTGTTTCAGAATGTCAATGAGCTTGTGATATGATACTTCATCCAATTTGTGTTGTTTCTTAACAATTGTCACAAACCTTGACCATTCTGTTTGAAGTTGTTGAAGAAACTGAACATTGACTTGCATCGTAGCAACTGTCAAGTTGTTTCTTATCATTTCATTCATCATCTTGTAAAACCCTGTGTAGTATGACTCCATTGTTTCACCATCATGAGAAGTGATTTTTCCAAACTCCCAAAACAAATTAGTCTTGACATCTTGAATGTTGAGAGATTCACCTTGTTGTAGCCTTTCAATAGCTTCCCACATTTCATGAGCTGTCTTGCAGGCATCAACAGTTAAGTATATTTCATCTCCAATTCCAGTCAATAACAAATGAATCACTTCCTTTTCTGATTCAAAATGAGCTTTGTTTTCAGGAGACATATTCAGGATTGCCTCAACTGTTGTTCGTTCAGGAACTGCTGGAGCATTGTCTGTTGTAGGTACAACTAGAATTATGACAGTGGAAGGAGTGTAAGGACCTTCGAGAATGCATTTCCCTAAGGCATCACCATTTGGTCTTGTATCGATGTATCTTAAGAAACGTGATTGCCATTGTGCATATCTGCCCGTTGCAAGCATTGGTGGACGATCCCTTAAACCAGCTGCCATGATGTTGTTATGCATTTGACTGTCGGTTGTAGAAGTTACAAATGGAGTAGTCATGATGAATGATTGTAGAATTACAAAGTGAACCAACACCCTCTCCATCCTTGGAGAAGGGTATTTATAGTTAAACTATGAGGCTTACACGCCTATGGTATTTCTACAAGCCAGGCTCGGGATTACTTAGGCTTACGTCTGATACATGTGACCGATTAGCTTACATAACAAGCCCGTTTACCCGTTCTAGCATATTACAACACATAATTAATTAAAGACCGAGCTTCTATAATCAGTAGCAACAAGCCCGTTTACCCGTTCTAGCATATTACAACACATAATTAATTAAAGACCGAGCTTTTATAATCAGTAGCTGAGCTTCCTTGTTCGACTCAATATTTTGAGGCTAACAATCTCCCCCAAAGTGAGGCTTCTTAAAGATTTTGAGCTTCCATGTTCAATAACATATTCTAAGGCTAACAATCTCCCTAAATGCGTGGTCTTCAAATTCTTAAGGTGAGATATTGAATCTTGCTTCCTTGAACTTCTTGAGATTTCTTTGTCGTTTAGTTCTTGAGTCTTTGGTCTTTATTATGTTGTAGGCTTGTTCCTTCATGCTTTGCAAACTTTGATCTTGAGCCTTTTTCATTGTCTTTTAACTTTGTCTGTTGTTTCAAGATCTCTAAATATTTTCCTTGTTTGTCTTGATGATCTGTCTTTGGCCAACTGTGGGATCTTGTGTCTTGACCAACATGCTCATACTTTGCATCATCTAGAAAGCTTTCTAGCAATCTCCCTTGACAATCTTTGTCTTGATATTCTTGATATCTTAAAGGAAAAGAGATCTTGAATATCAGAGTTTGCGAAAGTCTTTGTCTTTAATTCTTGAGCTTTCTGATTCTTGAATCTTGATGCTTATAGTATGTCTTTGTAGATTAAGCATGAGCATGTGTCAATGAATCCGAATCTGCTGGAATGAGGTATCTCCATCTCCATCTTTATATGAATCCTGAAATAAAACAGTCAGCAATAAAGCTTGTGGACGAATATGGATTTGTCATTCGCCCGGATTTAGTTGTATTAACCTATGGTTCCGTGAGGACCAACCTGTGATCAGGTAGATTCAATTTAGAAGAATCTCCTTGACAGGATTTCTAGCTTTAAGCGTAAGATCCTCTAACACAGATGTATTAGATTCACCATGCTAGCTTGTTCTCAATATCGGAACGTCTCAAAGCAGACAACATGATATGAGTGAATCAGTTAGTTACTATCTTACCGATTGAGTCATCAATTCATTTACTAGAGCATTATCGATATCTAGTTATCACAAGTTTGATTCATATAGAATCTCGCAAGTCACCTACCAAGAGGTTGTTTGATGTTGACTCGAGCAGGATTTCCATCTTCACGATAAATACTTAAGTATCACTCGGTTGTTCTGGCAAAATCACAAGGATAATGCGTAGGACTCTTATTAATAGCTTGTGAACTTATTGATGTTTAACAAGTGTTTGTGATGGAATGTATCCTAATGAGATTTATTCATTGATCTCTTGGCTCTAGACTCGATTAGTGCGTTTTGGTTTTAGTACTCAGAGGCTGGAGCAGACTGCTACCTATTCAATATCAACTAACTCAGAGTGAGAAAGTCAATAGTAGTTGTGTGTATCTCCGTAACAAATGAGACAAGTTTCTATTAAGAGAAACTCGAATCGATAGGGAGGGATATACGTTGCATTACTGGGTCCATAATGTCATTCTTCAATATTAGAAATTCATCTTTGTGAAAACCGATAGATTATGTATTGACCCGGTTTCTGCCTAAAGTTGTGTGGAGGGCTTCTTTCTTTTCACCCTTTATCCATACATTTCTTTTTAATTCTTCAACCCCTTCAATGCTTACCAAGACGTCATTACTAACACCTTGTTGTGATTGTTCCAGTGTTAGCTCAATCTTAGTCGGCATTATTCCCTTATTCCATTCATCTCCAAACATACCTAAGGACTGCTATTTCTAACAATGGAGTGTCCTTAGGTAGATCCCTCCGGTTCTGGTTGGATCATAAGACTGATTCCTAACCTAACCACCTTATGACTTCAGAATCGTCATGAAATTAAGATGTTGTTGGGTATAAGATTGAACCATAAAACCTTTTTCGAAAAGTATAAAGCAGTGTGAGTGTTTTTAGATCACTTATTATTTTCAAGATCACATTTTAATTACATTTCTCCCCTTATTTTAAATACTAATTCAATTAGTTTTTAAAATACCATGTGATTGAAATTTGTCCCCCTTAATTTTATACTTAGCATGCAGAAACAGTTTTCTGTTTGCTCCCCCTTAATTTTACATATGTTTGACATCAAAAAAATAATACCAAGTTGTAAAATGAATATAAAATTGAGGGTTAGCATTATTGAGCACACAATTTTGAAAGATTATGAATTGTTATTAAAGAATTCTTGAAAGATTATGCTCAAACACTTAATCATCTTATAACATTTAATCTATTGAGTAGTCATTATTATTACTGATTTGTTATTAAGAGATTTTTGATAATGTTTTGAATACATAAGAATTGTCGTGAGATGATGTATCCAAAATCATTAAAACTTTGTTTTTCGAACCCCCCCCCCCCTCAAACATTGACTCATTTTGAATATGACACCAAATATAGAAGAATTGTCTTCTAAAACTTTGTGAGGGATGGAGTGTTGAACACACAATTTTGAAAGATTATGAATCGTCAGTGAGAAATTCCTAAAAAATTGTGTTTAACTTTTTTGAAAAACCAAATGTTAGAAGACTTATCTTCTAACTCTAAGGATAAGTGCACTGAAACGTACACTCTCCTTTTTTCGTTCGGGTCCGAGTTGCAATCTGAGAGTGATTACAAGTCATAGAGAAAAATAGAAATGACATGTTTTGAAAGCATTTGAAACTCTTGCTCGAACTTCATTTACACGCCCGTGTCGATGTTAATCAACAATTCTAGGTACGTAAATGTTATCGATTCCAAGAGACATGTCGAGAAGATTCATTTTGGAAATTTTTGATTTTTTTGATTTTGTATTTTTTTGAAGTTTTATATTTTTGTACTTGGTTTTATAGGTTTTATATTTTTATATACAAAAATTAAAATAAAATAAAGGAAAATAAAAATCAAGAAGTAAGTAAACTTCGAATCCCTTGGGACATTGTCTACCAGATATCTCTTCTATCAATGTTGTCCCATGTAACCTTGGTCTCCTAAATATCACATTTTCTTTTATCCACACCTTGATTCTTTCCTTCTTCAGATTGAAAGGAGAACCTACATTTAAATCAAGAGTTTGTTCCTCCTGGACATTAATGGATGTACCTGCGCTTGAATCAAGATTTTGTATGCATTCATGAAGATTAGTGATATCTGTATTGGAACCATGTGGAGGTTCACTGTCAACCGTGGTTGTGCTAGAGGTGAATATCTTTCTAGTAGGAATCCACCTAAAACCAACAGTGTTGAAAATTCTACCCATCTATTTCCACCTAAGACAAGATCTAGGACTTGTTGTTTTCTCATACACAACGGAAGTATTTTTGATTAAAAACCTATATCCTGTTGAGATTTGTCTTTCTTGTTTCTTGGGAACACTTATTTGCTTTACGGGTTTGTTTCTGTTTGTTGTCTTGTGGGATGGAACCTTAGCACGCGAGTTGACTTCATTCAGGAATTTTGTTACACAAGCATCATGATTGGCATTAAAGACACATTTTTGACATGTCAAGCAAACAAAATGTTTGGTGTCAGAAAAATTTCTAGAAGTGCTAGAGTGTTCTGCTAAGGGCACAATCTTTGTCGTTACACAACTACTCTTAGATGCAAGCCAATTCCTAGACTTTCTGTTGTCGATCTTAGGTTTTGGTTTGCAATCATTAGTTGTACTTTGTGATCTAGTAGAAGGAATCACACGAGGTTTGGAATTCCTACCTTTGTCATATGTCTTGTTCTTAGCTTCCTATAGGTAGTGATTATGAACCATGTCATTTGAGCTAAATCTTGGCATGTTCTTTGAACTATTCCTAGAGTTGCTAGATGCAATAATATGATGAGGTTTGGTAGAGGCAGCTTCTCTTTCCTTAGGAAAATAATGTGTAGTGACTGGTTTTGACAAATTGTTATTCACATCAACTTAGGAGGCAAACCGTGGCTTTGAAATTCTAGGTCGTTCAGACTTAAACACAGTCGGTTGTCTAACAACTGATTGGTTTCTGTGTGGTTGTAAAACCGGTTTCCCCAAGATTGATGGTTTTGCAAACTTAGTATTCACACTATTTACTGATAGTTTCTTTAACTCATTTTTTAATGTTGCAATTGCAAATCCTTTTTCCTAAAGTTGAGCTTTAAACTCATCATTTTTAGCAATCAAATAATTTGTGTGTTCTATAGTCTTAGATCTCGTTGTCTTGATAGAATCATACAGTTCTTTGTAATGCTTTTTCAAGGTCTCATTTTCCTTAAGT
This sequence comes from Tanacetum coccineum, assembly GCA_026074375.1. Classification (NCBI taxonomy): domain Eukaryota; kingdom Viridiplantae; phylum Streptophyta; class Magnoliopsida; order Asterales; family Asteraceae; genus Tanacetum; species Tanacetum coccineum. The sequence continues at coordinate 11,323 of BQNB010052384.1, forward strand.
AATTTAGCCACTTTATGTTCCAATTTGATGTTTATTATTTCAATTACATGTATGTCATGTTTAACCTTGGCTTCATTACTTATTACTTTTGAAAATTGACCATGCTGCCCTGATTTTGAAACATTGTTTTGCAATTGTAGTTCAAGATTATTACAATGTGCTTTTAGTTTTGAAAAATCTTTTTGAAACTAGGCAACGGTCTTTTTGAGACAAATATTTTCAGATTCTAGAGATTGATTTGAAAGTTCAGTTGTCTGGTTATCAGTAAATTTAGTATGTAAAGGACATTTGTCATGATATTGTTGAGCATTCTGGTCAACCTCTCCTTCATTATTGAATTCAGGTTGCTCAGCACGCTGTTGTCCTGTAGCAAATACATTACATTCAGTAGTCAATTGTACCTCCGCCATTGTCTCTTCATTATATATGGGTCTGATATCTGCATCATCCAGATGTGCACCATTCCTTGATATACTGCTTGTATCCCGCTCTTTTGACTATGTCCTATTGCTTTCTGTGTCAACCAAACTAGCATCCAATGCTGTACTTGTATAAACCTTTTGTGGAAACCGTAGAGGGGGGGGGGAGTGAATACATTTTCGTTTAAAAACTTTAAGATCAAAGATAATATCACTTCAGCCGGGGTCCACAAATATATGAGGGCGCCCTAGATAATCAGGGGGTACGCACTATTAAAGGGACCGCCTACAGAAGAGGTTTTCGGACTAGATCATTTGTATCAAATCACCAATCAAGTTTGACGCAATATAAGAGGTGTCGATAATGGATTTACAATTACTAGCGCATATTCTACCAATATATCCACACTCACAATGTTTACTATAAAGAGCTACACAACCATGACTAACACAACATACATAACAATTCACACAATCATAAGCACAATGCCAAGCTGTTATGAAAGTTTTAAAGCGAATAAATGTAAAGACATAGTAAAGACGAAAGGCTAAATTAAAATGCAAACCGCACACGATGATTTATGTGGGTTTCTGGTCAATGAAGTTCCTCTTCGCCCTATCCATCCTAGAGTATCCAACTCGAGAGTTACTTCACTAATCAACAAGCTCCCTTTCGGCGGAGAAAACCTTATACCAATGCTTACATTATTTTTCGATACTAAGCTAGATGTCGAGTCCTTCTTCGGGTACAACTAAACCCGTTATGTTTTATGGCCCAACATAACAAACCTTGTGTTTTATGGCCTAAACACATAAACCGCGTCGCTTACATTATTTTTTGACACTAAGCTAGATGTCGAGTCCTAATCTTAGCTAGAACCAATCTACCACTTCACCAATGTATTTTAAGGCCCTAACATATTACCCAACATAATTAACCCCATTATATAATACCATCAATTATGGATCTAAACCACTACTAAAGATTGGAAGATATGGACTCAATCTATATGTAACAAATGTTACAAATGGACTAACTAGACTACCTGACTTCGGATCTTAAAGATGACAGAAGTTCTTCTCTTGCACTTGAGGGAAGAAGGAAAGAGTAGAAGATTGGATCACATTTAAACAAGATTAAACAAGTTAAATGATCAAAGATTTGTGAGATCTAGAGAGAGAAAGAAACTGAGAGAAATTGTTTGCATAAAGGAGTTGTAAATCAGTAGTTGGATGCACACACTATTTATATGAGCTTGAAAGCTGACAGTACTGGACAATGGCTGGTCCCGAACGTAACCTTATATAATAAGGGGGCTTGCCGCATAGAACTACCGCTCCCTTTTTTGTCTTTTTATGGGGAAGGTTGTATCTGGTATAGAAGCTTCCATTTTAGGGGGAAACCAGATTTCAAATTTTATATTTAAATAAAATATTTCTTTTATTAAAAAGTATTGTTGTGTTGATTTATTTATGTGAAAAAAATACTTTGTAGAAATGTATATGGTTAAGGAAAAAAAATTATTTTTCTTTGATTATCCTACAAGTTTAATTTGTTTGTACATACCTTATGTGATTTACATCGGGTGCAAACAAATGTCAGTGTTGATACAGACTTGAGACATCGAGTGTTGTTGATGCATGTATACATTAATGATTTGTGATTACGAGTAACGCGCGTACTTTACGTTATGTATTACAAGTTACATGTTTGTCATCACCAAAACATAAAGAGATCGTATAGGTTAAATATCATAATTTTTGCACTAACAGTCTCCCCCTTTTTGATGATGACAAACTATGTAAACTATAGCACATAGTAGAGTTTAAAAGTTACTCGTTTACACTCCCTTCTCCCCTTTTTGTCAATGAATAAAAAGGTATAGTGTAGATTTATGGTTGGTTGGAGCATATAGGTTGGTGGTTTGAGAAGAAGAAGACATGAGGAAGGTGGTAGATAGGTTCTCGAGTATATAGTGTTTGATGGTATATGAGGAGAAGATTTTGTGGAAATAAAGGTGAAGCGTGATTGTGTGTTCCTTGGATAGTTTAGAATAAGCGTCTATGCGAGCGTTGAGAACGCAGACAATGTAGAAGAAGGTAGGTACTTTTGAGTGTATCGGTTGAATGCAATGTGGAATAGGTGGTGATTCCAAGTATATTGGTTGGAGGAATGAGAAGAGCAACATGTGAAATACAGTTGAGATTGATTTTGTTTATTTCTTGGATAATTTAGAGCGAAGACGTGATAGAATGATAAAAATGCATGAAAAGAAGTAGGTACTTCACATAAAAATATGTTGAAGGTTATGAGAGGTGACTTAAGGTTTTAGGGTGATTTTGATATAGTGGAAGAGGCTAAAGTATTTGTGTTAGGTCCACTTATCAACAGGATCTTAATGAGCCTTAATCGACTTATAGTCCTTTGATAAATCCAAAGATATTATGATGAGGACAATAACAGTGATACAATATATGACGCGGAATATCAATATTATTACCAAAAAAATGATGAAAACCAAGAAACAAAATACTAAACTTGCTCTATATTACTATTACTATTTGATTATGATATGATCAATCAACTCATTTTTTTTACAATGCTATTCTACTGTTATTTTTATAGACTTAAGGAACCTCAAAACGCGTTAAGAGATAATACTTATCTCTTACTAGGAGAACGTAAAAAGATAACAATACTTATATTACAACCCAAGACTTAACTTTTGACTAAACCGTATTAACTTTACTACTGCATCACACATTAAGTTAGTGCTGGCAGACTATAACAACCACGACCTAAATATAAGTGGCGCGTCATTAGAAGCTTTAAATATTACCACGTAAATGCATAATTGCATATAAAAAATTATATGTACATATATATTGCATATACACAATCATGTGCTTAGAATCCCTACACGCGCCTTAAAACTCTTATAATAACATCCCAAATGTTTTTCTTTAAGCTTACAAACTATTTACCCTTCCGTTTAGTTTCTATTTAAAAAAAGTTTCCACTTTTAGAAAGTTACTAATTTTTTACATTACTATTTTTAGAGGTGACAAAAAGTTCTAACCCGACCTATGGAGAGTATAATATTTCTCGCCTAAACATTCTTAGGTTTATAAGACTCTTACCACTTCATATCATCTCGTTACAATTTTTTTTTACTAAATTTGACTTTTATTAAGTCAAAGCCTTTTCTTGGTTGACCCTCGGTTTTTAACCCAAAATTGCCCATTTTCACACTTCGCAAGCCTCGCGAAAAAGTAAAACGACATTCTGAACAACTTTTTAGTTTTACCCGAGACCCAAAACTAGACAGAAAAGAACGAAAATGCCCCTTTCTCAGGTCTGATGTAACTAAAGAAATATGAAAAACGCAGATTTTCTCTAAGCTTTTCGGCCTGCAATCACACTTTTTTAGACTTAGCAAACCTCGCAGAAAGGTAAAACGTCCTTCTAAACAACTTCCTATTTTAACAGAAGGCCGATTCAGACTAGAAAGGGCCCAAAACGGCTCACAAAAATCGCATCAGCAAGTATTAAATTATAAAGTGCAGAATTCGGTTTTATTGATTTCTAAACTTTCGGAGGCCATAAAAACTTCACTTTTAAGAGTTACGGGACGTGCGACCTATCGACTCGAAGATATTAACGTCCTCTAACATAATTTAAGTTCTAATTTCAGTTTTACAAAGTTTGACTTGGCCGAATACGACACTTTAATTTTTTGCACTAACTTGGGTAGCTTTAAACCCCTTCAAACTTCAATTTTTACAATGTCACAACATCACAACTTTGCCTAACTAGCCTATCACCATCTATTATCATCACCATCAACTAACCAATCATCAAATATACCTCAATATGATAAATCATGGATTCTATAGCACCAAATTATATACATGCAACATATGAAAAAAATAATTAGCCAAGAATGTTAGGAAAAATACTTACAATAGAGTATGATCAAAGGTAAATTAACAACTCAAAACCCTCTTGCCTTGATTAAACCCAAAATCAAAGAAATCTTTAAAAAAAAAAATTATGGGGGCCAAGAATGTGTATGAAAAATACTTACAAATAGAGTTGGGATCAAGAGAGGTACAATAAGCAACTCAAAACCCTTTTTTTGGCCTTGATTTAGAACACCCAAAATAGAAAGAAATCTTGAAAAAAAGCGATCAAAATCTATGAGAAAGCTGGTGCAAGCAGTGAAGAATAGAACCTTAGAAAATAAATGGTGGGGTAATGATGAAGTGATTATTGGGGATGTAGGTGAAGGATAATAGTTAGTTTATAATTGAATTAGCACCTATTGTGATGAGTATGTATATTGAAATTTGTAGGGTAGGTTTCAACGCAAACATAAATAGGGGGGAAAGAGAGGAAGAAGGAACGTTGTTTTTGAGATTTATGAAAGAAAGTAGAACGTGTGGAATGTAATAAAGGAGGGTGTTGGTCGTTGTTATTATATCTGAGAAAAAAAAAACCCTGTTATATTTGGTAAATAGAAGTTAAATATGAATTCTAATCAAACCACTGACTTGGCTTATTATATGAAAAACGCAACGATATGTATCCTACACCTCTCCTCTACCCCGTTGGTCCTTGATAAATTATAAATTTCAACCCGCACTCCAAAACATAACCCCCCCCATAACCCGTAATTGTCCCCCACACCAGAAGAATTTCTTATTCCCTTTACTTAAACCTGAACAACAAAACTCCATCCAGTCCCTGTTAACAGACATCTCTCCACCTGAACCCAACCTCCACTCTCTACCTGTGCAACCAGCCTCGCTCAACACCATCCCTAAAACACGAAAGTTATCGCACCCAGCAAAAGCACAAAAAGAACCGCTTATAACGACTAGTCCGCTCCCGACTGCCTCCAATAAACAAGGCCAATAAATAGACTAAACTCGGCTAGAACAGTAAAAGATAAAAAAAATGCCATGAAACACGTAGGTGTGCAAACAAAAAGTAGGCGAGACAAGTTAAAAGAAAAAGATGAATATAGGGAAAAACACTTAAAAAACCGAAACAAACGCCAGTCACATTCAGAGATCCGCCCGCCAAAGGTAACTCTGGTCCGAGCAACAAAGTTCGAGAACAGGCTATCTGGACATGGGCTGACAGGATGCGAGGGATTAGGGGCGGAAAAGTGGGATGCGGGTGCACTTATTCTGTGAAGTTGGATTCGTACCGACGTACGCTGTCATGTGAACTCTGGTCATTGTGACATGAGTTCTAACCGAAAATTGTGAATGAACGACTGAGTCAGAAGTCCAAGCAGAAGTGATATGTCAATGTTGCGAGTGAGCGAGATACGAGAGATTGAAGAGTCGGTGAGGGAAGAGTCCTTAAAAGAGTAAGGCATGTAAAAGATTACACGACTCGCGGAAGGAGAGAAAAATCCCGGCCATTTGGCAAATTTGTGAAGAATTTTTAACGGAGTCAGAAGAGGGAAGTAGTCAATAGGATTAAGCTATTTTGGTACGGAAAAGCTAATAAGTGATGGGTGATTCGAGAGAGCTAAAGTGGAGCGAGTGAAATGATTCGGAACGGATAGTATTACCTTTTGAAAAAGAAGAACGCAGAAAAGCGCCGGGCGCATGTAGTTATACACATTTTTAAAGTAACGATGTAAATGAGACAAAATCATCAGACCCTCAGGTGAAGATCACTAACTAAAGACTCACATAGCCTAAGGTCCAAGTAAAAATTAAGATCAAGATAAGTAATCATCGAAATAATAAATAAAAAATTGCGATCCCCCTATTTGTGCAATCCCACAATCCTCTCCCTAACGTACTTATCCTGTCTCTAAGCGTTCCTCACTTAGCCCGAAAACATGCCACTAGACAAAAATTCAAAAACAAAATAACCCCAACCAGAATGCAGACCCAAATCCATGTAAAGAAAGTTTAATTAAAATATAGTAAGGGGTTACGCGTGAATTATATACATTGATATCCCCCAATCTTTCAAAAGTGAATGAGGGGTCGGTGACCCAGATCAGTTTCGGAATAAGGATAAATTAGTAAAGTTTCAGGCGGGCACTTAGAAGGGCATTGTCACAGGTAGAAAGGAAAGAAACTAAAATCGCACGATGAAGAACAAAAGGGACGGGAATGTTGACGGAGATGGAGAAGGAAGGTAGTGCGCCTCCTTGGCGGGCAGTGATTCTGTCGCGAAATCATTTAAGAATGATAATGAAAAGAAGTAATAAGGACTAGTCCAAATCCGGCGTTCGCAAAGGTAAGTGGCCGGTGTGTGGTGGAGAAACACGTGTGGAGGCACGATGTCCGGGAGGGAGTGAGCAGTGAGTTAGAAAGGAGTTAGTAGTCTTCCCAATGCGAATGTGGGAACGACTTCAAATACAATAGATTATGTGGAGAAGCAAATATGGGTAGGTGGCGAGTTACGAAGTGAAGGGAGGAAACAATAAGTTGAAAGAAGTATCAAACGTATTGGTAAGATGAATGATTCATAAGATAACTCTATGGAATTGGACTAGGAACTGCTATCGAGCAAAAAAAGAAGAAACCGAAAATGTGGCAATCGTGATTGCGTGCAAAACTGAGGAAATAAAGGTAGCGTAAGATTTTCTTGATGGACTATACACCCCGCATTACCCGGCTGATGCGCTCGCATAAAGAAGGAATATTGAGAGAGGAAAACGGAACTTTAACAAGGGAACGTACACCATAGTCGTAGGACAGCAAATTGTAATTATGATTATGATAACGACTCATATCCAAATTCTGTAGGTCCAAAGTACTTGGGAGACTGGTTTCAGAGAAGAGAGGCCTTTTTGTATGACCAATATCTTTAACTTTGATCTAAACCCAAATCGAAACTATAATGAGAATTACAATGAAGCGAGATGAATTATCCTATGGTGCTTAGATAGCAAGTAAATCTGAGCACAAGTTCGCTAAGAAGGAAAACGCTCAATGGTAAAACTATTGCATATTTGTGTTCTAGTTGCAATTGTCTATTAGGGTTGCTATATTCTCAGTCGATACTAGCGTTGCCGTGAGGGGTTTCTCTATTAAATATGTACAGCACAAGGAAACCCTAAGTGGGGATTTAACCAAGAATAGACAGGCGGTAAAAGGATAATGGCATATCCTTTTCCATAGAGAGAGAATCAGCGTAAGAGTAACTATAGAAACTATTTTCAGGTGTACATAAACAGACTTAACAGAACGCACAAGGGTCCCCGTCAACATACCCCACAAGTTGACGGCACTTCGCCTTGTCTGACATACGCTAAAACAGTATTGCAGCTCTGTGGCAGCCATAATCAAGAGAACTAAACGCCATAGCTTAACTCTATAACGTAGCACCAGACGTGAAAGTCGGTATCCAAAAAAATTTCCTAACAAGAATGCCTCATCCGCCGAGAGAACATTGTATCTCACCACGACGCATCGCGTGTGAGTTAGACTTCAAGTAGTTCAGTTTGAATTGAGGTCTGGAGTCTGTAGATGCGGAGACTGGTCCCGAGGAGTGTTGTTGAGGGCGGATTAATCATTGGAATTAATCTTGAACTGCAACAGAGGGGAGAGAGCTGTCGGCTTGTAAGAGCACTTTCCGCCTTGATTTCTAGGCCTAAGGCGTCTCGGAAGGCAACTCGTTTAAACGGCATGCGAACTTAGTCGTTGCGTATTTTGCAGCATGCTAACTCCGTTTGTAAATGATCGAGGTGACCGAACAACTGACACAACTAGCTTGCAACAAACGGTCTACCGCCAATCAGCCATATGAAACCGATCAACATTGTGAACTATATGAAACATGATAGAAGTCATAAATTTTTAGTCAAGTTCACATAGACATCCAGGTGATTTAACTCATGAGAGAGATTGAAAAAACATTGAAAATTTAAAATGGATTAGATGCACATTCATTAAACAACCAGTTAACCATTAACCCAGTAGTAGCCAAATGTTTTTGTTTCATAAACCATGGTACAATCCTCCCCTAACTTGATCTTCACTTGTGAACTTCAAGTTTCTTTGAATATCTTCATTATGAGCTTCCTGAGGATGTTTTGAGCATTATCTTTGGAATTATTCTTGAACTGCAACTCTTAATTTCTATCAGCAACTCTTTAAAGCATCACTTCTTGATATTTGCAGCATCTAACCTTGTAAATATCATGACCAACACTTCACAGCTACATGTACTATCTCTTTAGCAACATAGAAACAACAACATTAACTATATGTACATCAAATCATAAAGTTTCAGTCTATTCTCATCAGTTCCAGGTGTGTTAACTCCTGAGAGAGGTGAATCATTGAAAATTTAAATGGATTTGATGTCTCTTTACCAGTTAGCCATTAACCCTGGAGTAGCAAATGTTTGGTTTATAAACCATGGTACATTTATAACCATTTCAACTCTTAGTACATGAAACATGGTGAGTTGAATTACCATATGATTTTTAGTAAATCATCAGCTATTAACGGATTTGAATACTCTTTACCAGTAGTTGTTTGCTCTGGAGTAGCTAACTCTTTGTTTTAAAAACATGGTGAGTTAATTACCATACACTTTTTGGTAAACTGTCAACCATCAATGGATTTAAGAAGTCTTTACCAAAGTCGTTTGCTTTGGACTAGCCAGTCCTTATGCCTATCAAGCATGGTGAACTGATGACCATTTGTTGTGTGGTGGTTAGCCAACACTCAAACCCTTCTCTCTTCCATTATAGTCCACAGTTTCCAACACAAGTCCACAGCTACTGATAACTTCATCACTTTTTAACACCAACTTGCTTCTCAATCATCTTCAAAAGTTTATAACAAACTTCATTCATTTTTCCATCCAGAAGCTTCATTTTCAGCATCACTTGGCAGACATCTTTTGACAGAGGATACTTCCTATCTGCTAACATATAAATATTGCATGCCTCCAAGGTTAGACAATGTACTGCACACTTGTCATAATATCTCCAACTAATCATCTTTTGCTGTAGTGGTAAGCTCCAAATAGCATCTTCATTGAGAGGTGGATCAAACATAGTCCTGAGATCACTCCATAGTACTCTGTCATAAGCATCTTCAGGCCTATTTGTTCCATATTTCTGCATAACCAACCTGTACAGCTCAATAAGATCCTCTCTTGTGAAGTCTTTAAGCATAGCTCCAAAGCTCATATAAACTGTATCAGCTCCATTTGCTCTTATTATCTGATAAATGCTTCTTTCACCTTGTTGAAATATCTTCCAATTTGCCACAATATTAGATTTTGTATCCAAAGGAGTAGGATTCATAGCTTCTACTGATTCCTCTTTATCAGTCTCTGAATCTCCTTGTGGACTCTTGTCAATACTTATACCTTTCCTAGCCTTTTGCTTCTTTCTTTTTCCTACTCTTTTTACTGGCTCTTCTTCTTTCACTTTACCAACTTTTTCTTCTGTATCTGAAACATCTTTATCATCAATCCTTTGTTTCTTTGAAATTTCTGTCTGAAGCTCTTCTCCATATCTTTTCAACTGTGCCTTTGTAGCTTCAATATTTATAGGAACAAAAGTATCAATCTGCTTAACTAACTTCTCAAACTCTTCTTTAATCTCTTCAAACTTCAACTTCTTCAACTGAGAAAGCTTCCAAGTTCCTTGATTCTTCAGATAGTTTGACATGTAAATTCTCAACTGTGACTGAGTCATAGGTTTATTTCTCTTTGCCTTAGCTCTTTCTTCTGCAAAATGTTTCTTTCTTTGATTCACCAAATCTACCATTCTTTTTGCAAAATCTTGTTCAGACAAATCCTTTCCCAACACATCTTTTGTCAACTCTGCATTTGCTTCTAACTTGGCTCTAATAGCATCCCAGTCTTCTTCAGTATAAAATTGAGCTTCAAATTGAACTTGAGCTTTTCTTTTCTTTTGTTGCTCAGTTAACTCTTCTTCTTCTGCCAATCTTTTAGCCAATAAAGCATCCAAATGAACTTGTTTGGCAGTTTCTTCTTCCTCTAGAGTTTGCAATCTTATGGCTTCTGCAAGACTAGCTTCTTCTTGTTGAATTTGTTCTTTAGTTCTTTTGGGAGCTTGAGTCTCTTCAACAATCATTGGAGCTTTTCCTTCCCTTTGGCCTCTAGCAGAACTAACTGGTCCACTACCAGTACTAACTCCTAAGCCACCAGTATTAACTTCTTCAAAGCCAGTACTAATATCTTCAAAGCCAGTATCAATGTCTTTTCCCTTGGACTCTTTTCTCCTCTTGTATCTTTTACCCTTATCAACTGACTTTGACCTCTGAGAAGCAACCTTTGACAGAGTTTTAGCTGCTTCCAAGGTTGTAGGGCTGATATCTTCCTCCCCTGAAGTTTTGCCTTGTGTAGGAGTCTTAAAAACCTCTGATTTATCCTTCATCATATTCCTAACCATTTCATCCAAACCTTCCTCTTGTAAATTCCTCCCCTGTTTGGAAGAAATTTCAGCATCCTCATCCTCTGAATCAGGTAGAACCACATGTCTCCTTTTGAGAACATCTTCCATCTTCTTTACCTTTTTCACCAATTTCACAAGTGCTTTTCCCATGGTCAACTTAGTCTGCTTTAGTTCTGTCTCCAAACTATCAACCTTTGTGATCAACTTGGGAACCAATTGAAGCAGGTCATCTACTGTCATAGTTCTTTCTTCTGCCACATGAGGGTGAGTAGGATCTTGTGATTGTGGAACTTCAGTTTCCTGTCTAGGTGAAAGTGGTTGGTGTTCAGGTGATGGTTGCTCAAAGGTGTGCTCAATGGGTTCACTGTCAGGTTCTGGTGTAAGTGATGTAGGGTGAGTTATTTGTTCAGCTACAAGTGTAGGTTCAGACTCAGTGGTTGCAGATAGCATAGGTGGGTGAGATGAAGATGGTAATGGTTCAGACGGTGATGGTTGATCTACAGCTTGATATGCTTGTCCTACATTTTGATCCACATCAACAACGGGCAACATTGTAGGCAACAAAGGTCTAGGTACCTCTCTAAAACCCCTTTTCATGTTCCTAAAAATCTTTTTGGTCAATACAATATCCATTTAAGGATGTTTATTCTATGTTTGTATTTCCAAAATCATTTGAGTAATCGAGGGACATCAAAACTTAGTTGTTTACTTTCAAGTTTTGCCACCATTCATCAAAAGATAATTTGATAAGTTATAATCTGCCAAGGTAGAAAGAGAATCAATAGCCAGTCGAATTTCTGCTACCTATTTGATCCCATCACCACTTTTAGGATCATACAGTGTAAAATTTGTTGAACTAAAAAATCTCCATTGGGGATGTAAAATGATCTTTTCCAGAATGTAAAAGAACCATCAGTTGGTACCCATATTCCCTTCCCCTCTAAAATCTATTATTTGGCAAATGGAAATCCCTGAAGATCTATTAATGAAGCTTAACTTCGAACAGTATGCCTCAGTGATTGTTATACTCTAAGAGTATCTATGGTTGTTTTTAGTTTAGAGTCCCAATCAGTAAGAGTTTGTGGGCAGTTGCAGTCTTGCCAAAACTGTTTTGATAGGGAGAGTCATGGGATAGTGAGATTATGGGTTAAGGCATACACTGGCTATGCGAAACCTTTTAAAAAGTTCTACTATTTTGCAAACCTGTTACTTTCTTCAGGTGTTTTTAAGAATTCCCACTTGGTTATGCATGTCGCAGTGGTAGTATTTCATTGAAGCCATACTTTGAAATTGTAGTAAAGAGGTTGTGATTGTTGGTTATTTCAAACTGGGTTTGACTCGTTTAGGTAACTTAGTACTGATTGTATCTGTTAATTGACTTTATATGCGAAAAAAATGAATTGCAATTGGTACTCCGAGATAATAGTCTCTTTTTAATGAAGAAAACTATTGTAGGTGAGTTAAAACAGTAATTATTTCAATTGGTATCATTATCCACTTAAAATACCGTTAATTTAGCTGTAAGGTCATATTTAACGAAAAGTTAATGTGTTAGACAAACAGTTACTAACGAATAGTTACCAGTTTTAATATTGGCCTTAACTGACTTAAGTTATGTCAACCAGTAGTATTAACGCTCATATTGTCATAACTAACAATAAGTTACCAGGATTAAGTAGTAAACCACCAGAATTTATTATGACATATACAGAAATTAACTCTTGCACAACTTCAGTTCTACTTTATCCACATGCTCCAATCCTTCGATGCAATCAGGTATAACCTGAAAACGTTGAAGCACAAACAAAAAACATACTACAAAACATATTCGAAGGGACACTATGCTTCTAGATTCTTATTATATTCTAATACTACTAGATTAATATAACCGTGGCATTATAATGCTACTTATCTAGTATTACTAGATTAAAACTCTACATTTAATTCATCCCCTTAAATGTAGCTAGGGTTTATTCATACAAATATTATCCCACTAGAAATGACACCTTGGTCCATCAATAAGCTTTGGTCAATAGGTCAGTCTACATTGAAATCTGTATGAATTTTCTCCACCCGAATGAGCTTCTTCTCATAAGAATCTAGTATAAAGTGGTGTCTTATCTCTATGTGCTTTGTCTTGAAGTGATACACCGGATTCTTCACAATGCAGATGGTGCTTTCATTATCTTGTGGATTTTGGTATTCATGAGTGAAACATAGACATCATTTGATTCTGAATCCACAATACTTTGTCCCTAGCAGCTTTGCAGCAGTTCATATTCTGCTTTGTTGTAGAGGTAGCCACTATTGTTTGTTTCTTGCATTGCCATGAAATTAATCTGCTTCTAAGAAATTGACAACCACTGGTTGTGGATTTTCTGTCAAGGTTTTCCCCAGCATAGTCACTATCTGAGTAAGCTTCCAGGTCAAAAGATGATTCTCTAGGATACCATAAGCAAAAATTAGGTTTGCCCTTAAGATACTTAAAGATTCTCTTTACAGCATTAAGGTGTAAAGTCTTGGGAGTAACTTGAAAACGAGAACAAGCACATACGGTAAACATTATATTAGGCCTAGAGGTAGTTAAATACATGAGAGAACCTATCATGGATCTGTATAAGTGTACATCCACTTCATCAGCTTCCTCATCTTTTGTCAATGCCATCTTGGTCTCTATTGGGGTTATTGCAGTTTTCACACTTGCAAGGTCAAACTTTTTCAGCATGTCTACAACATACTTATCATAAGAAATAAAAATTCCATCTGTCTTTTGCTTGACTTGCAATCCAAGGAAGAATATGAGTTCACCCATAGAACTCATTTGAAATCTGCCTTTCATCAATGCCTCAAATTCATCACACCAAGACTTTCTAGTAGAGCCAAAAATGATATCATCTACATACACTTGAACCAGCATGATATCCTTCTTGTCTTTCTTAATAAAAAAAGTCTTGTTAATCGTACCCCTTTTGTATCTATGCTTCTCTAGAAATGTTGATAAAGTAGCATACCAAGCTCTAGGAGCTTGATGTAATCCATATAAAGCTTTGAAAACCTTATAAACCTTCTTAGGATGATCAGGATCAACAAGACCAGGAGGTTGAGAAACATACACCTCTTCATCTATAGTGCCATACAAGAATGCACTTTTTACATCCATTTGGTATACTATGAACCCCATAAATGAGGCAAAGGCTAAAAACAACCTGATAGCTTATATTCTTGCCACATGAGCAAAAACCTCATCATAGTCAATACCCGCTTCCTGTCTGTGCCCTTGGGCCACTAGTCTTGCCTTATTTCTGACAACTACTCCTCTTTCATCCCTTTTGTTTATGTATACCCGTTTAGTTCCAATCACCTTTGCTCCATGAGGTAGATCTACTAGAATCCATACCTGTTGCAGCCTAAACTATAATAACTCCTCTTGCATAGCTTTAACCCAACTGTTATCTTGTAGAGCTTTAGAAATCTTTTTAGGTTCCTCTTGAGATAAGAAGCAGGCAAACAAACAATGCTATTGATCTTTGTGATTGTTCCTTTACTGCTTTTGAACATAACTTACAAGTGCATGTGCTCCTGAATGTTGATGCACTCTGCTTCTAGTTTGCACAGATGACTTAGGATCACCCAGTATTTGACTTTGTGGGTGAATGTTGTGTATCCTAAGAGTAGGAATGGAACTAAAAGCTACTTCTATTGGTAAGTTATTGAAATCATGGACCATTCCCTCGTCATCATAAGAAGCCTCATCAAAAATCCCTTTCTGAGGTTTGTTAAAGATTGTGAGCTCTGGCATATCTGAATCATCTTGATCAGCAGGTTGAGTATTATCTTGTCCACTACTAGAATTAACTGAGTTAGTACTGGTAGCTTTGTTTTTAGGTACTTCCCTTAAATGCTTTTGAGCAAGTTCAATTCTTTTCTAAAAGCTAGAATTTCAGGAGTATCTTCTGAAATGACAGTAGAATAAGCTTCCTTCTCTTGTGTTTTAAGGTTTTGAAGCTCTGTCAAAAACTCCTCTGCCTTTGAATTAGTAGAAGACATCCTTGGTCCAACTTTTGCTGCAGTATGCTTGAGTGCTGTAGGCACAACAATAAGCTCCTCAGCCTCATCTTCTTCCTCAGAAACATTTGCATTAGGAGTTTGTAGAGTACCTGCACTGTTAGTCACTTCTGAAGTACCTGCATGTGGGTTAGTTTGATTCTCCAAAGACACAGGAATATAGTTCATAGAATCAGTTAGATAATCAATATCAAACATCCATCTATAACCTACTCCTTTCACATTAGATTTTTCTTCAAGAAATTTTACATGCAGATTTACTTCTACCTTTTTGGTCACTAAATTATATACCCTAAAGGCTTTGCTATTTAGTGAGTAACCAACTAAGAAACCCTCATCACACTTTTCATCAAACTTGCCAAGCACACTTAGAGTATCTAAAATGGTAACATGGCACCCAAAAGGTCTTATGTAGCTAATAATTGGTTTGTGGCCAAACAAAAGGCTCATAATGAGTTTTGTATTTGAGGTTTAGTCACTCATAACCCTAACTACCAGACTTAACTTTGGTCAACCAGAATTAATTATGTTACAACCTGAATTAACTCTTTTTCAACCAGAATTAAGTATTTATCGAAGATTTACAAAACAAAGACCTTATCACACCTGCCTTATATCTTCAAATCCATGCTTATTCCTGCAAGGATAAATCTAAAACAAAGAAAAACATGCTGCAGAAGTTTGTATAGACAGAATTAACTTAAATTAACTACCCGAATTAAATCTACTTATCTACCATAATTAATATTACTTAACTACCAGAATTAATACTATTGAACTACCAAAATTAATACTACTTAGCTAGTTTTTAGTTAATCTTACTATTAGACTTATACAAACTATACAACTAAGCCTCCCCTTAAATGTAGCTATGAATTTATCATACCAATACTAACCACTAAGTAATTAAACCGTGGTCCATCAAATGGTTTAGTTAATAGGTCAGCTACATTAAGGTCTGTGTGAATTTTCTCCACACTAATGAGCTTCTTCTCATAACAATCTCTTATAAAATGGTGGCGTATCTCGATGTGCTTTGTCTTGGAATGATACACTGGGTTCTTCACAATGCAGATTGTACTTTCATTATCAATGTGGATTTTAGCATTCATAAAATTGAAACCATAGTCCAGCAGTTGATTTTGAACCCACAATACTTGTCCACATCAAGTTGCAGCAGCTACATATTCAGCTTCAGTTGTAGAAGTAGCCACTATGGTCTGTTTCTTACATTGCCATGAGATAAGTCTTTGTCCAAGAAATTAACACCCACTTGTTGTGGATTTCCTGTCAAGGTTTGACCCATCATAATCATTATTAGAGAAAGCTTCCAGGTCAAAAGGTGATTCTCTAGGATACCATAAGCCTAAATTGGGTTTGCCCTTAAGGTACTTAAAGATTCTCTTCACAGCATTAAGATGTGAAGTGTTGGGAGTGACCAGTTATGTAGCCTTTGCTACCTCTAAAGGTAACATGTCCTCTATTGAATTCTTCAAAATCCTCTAGTTGATCCTTGTTACCTGTCATGTGCCCTGAGCATCCACTATCAAATATACCTCTATCTACTATGTTCTTGAGTGGATGATCCTGCACATGAAATATGAAATTAGTTTCTCTTAGGGACCCAGGCCTTTACAGGCTTGGGTCTGCCTTGTGGACCTTTTGTAATCACAGTTCTACTAAAAGTTGGTCCACCATTATAATTGGAGTTTAGTCTAGTGTTTCTCCAATTATAACCTGCTGAGGTCTTAACAGCAGATCCCTAATTTCCCTTTACAACATGAGAATGAGACATTTGTGCTGTATTTTTTGCAAAGGGTCTTCTTACAGACGAATGTGATTTAGAAAAATATCTTCTTTGATTAAATTGATTCACCTGTGGTCTTTTAGGACTAAAACTGTTTGATGTCCTAGTAGTTACTGGCTGTCTAGATCTAACAGTATTAACATTAGAATTAACAGTATTAACTCTAGGCCTAACAGAATTAATATTTGTCCTACCAGACATAAACCTCTCCTCTAAGTTCCATACAGAAAGGCACTTTTTACATCATTGTATACTATGAACCCATAAATGAGGCAAAGGGCAAAAATAACCTGATAGCTTCCATCTTGCAAAGAGCAAAACCACATCATAGTCAATACCTTCTTCTGCGTGTACCATTGGGCACCAATCTTGTCCTTATTTCTGACAACCACTCCTCTTTCATCTCTATTATTTCTGTTGACTCCAATTTGTACCAATCACCTCATTTCATGGGTAAACTTACAAGAATCCATACATGTTACAAGCTTAAACGTAACAACTCCTCTTGCATGGCTGAACCCAACTATCCATCTTTAGAGCTTCAGAAAGTTTTTTAGGTTCCTCTGATATAGAAAACAGGCAAATAAACAATGCTTGTTGATCTTTGTGATTGTTTCTTTGCTGCTTTTGAATAAAGCTAAAAAGTGCATGAGCTTCTGATTTGTGTTGCACTTTGCTTCTAGTTTGCACAGCTGACTTAAGATCACCAAGGATTTGACTTTTGGGTAAAATATTATGAATCCTAAGAGTAGGAGTAGGACTTACTTCAATTTCTGTTGGTAGGCTGTTGAAGTCAGTTATCACGCCCTCTTCATCATAAGATGCCTCATCAAAAATTCCTGTCTCAGACTTGTGAAATATTTCAAGCTCTGGCATAGGTGAATCATCAGGATCAAAACTACCAGTATTAACTGACTCACAACCAGTATTAACTGAAGGAGTACTAGTAGAGGTGTTTTCAGATACTTTCCCTAGATGCTTTAGAGCAATTTCTTCTAACTCTCTTCTAAAAGCTAGAATCTTAGATATCTTCTGAATGTCATAGAAAGAAACCTTCTTTTCTTGTTTAAGGATCTGTCCAAGACTCCACTTTCTTGAATTTATGGAAGATTTCCTTGATTCAGCTTTTTCTTCAGTAGTCCTTCACAGTTGAAGCCAACAAGAAGCACAACAAACCTCATCTCTTTACCTCAGAAGCATTAGAAATGGAGTTTTTGAAGTACCTACATAGTTAGTTACTTCGAATCACCTGCATTGGTTACATGATTTCCAAGATAATCAATTTCCAAACATCCATCTATACCCTACTCAATTGACATGGGTTTACTTCAAGAAATTGACTGCAGATTTACTTCTACTCTTTTGGTTACTAAAATTACAAACCGTATAGGCCTTTGCTATTTAAGTAGTAACCACTAAGAATCCCTCATCAGATTTTCCCATCAAACTTGCCAAACACACTAAGGAGTAACTAAAATTGTAACATGACACCCCAAAAAAAGGTCTCATGAAACTGATAATTGGTTTTATGGCCAAACAAAAAGCACATAAGAGTTTTGTTTTGAGGTTTAGTTAATCTTACTCAATTAAAAATATTAGCAAGCAGTACTAACGTGCTTATGCCCAAAAAGTAGTTGGTAATAGTTGAGTCTGCTATCATATTTATGCATCCATCAATAGGGTCCCTGTTCAATTCTTTTAGCACTTCATCCTGTTGTAGATTATGGCATTGCTAAACTCCTTGTTTTATTCCCTTGTTTCCACAAAATTCAAGCATATCTCTATTTCTTAAATTCAGTGCCATTATCGATCCTAAGATTATAACCCTATGACTAAGCTGTTTTCAATCTGCCTAATGAATTTTGAAGAATGCCACTAGTTTCATCCTTAGAGGCCAAAAAGAATACCCAACTAAATTCCGGTACAATCATCAGTAATTACAAGGCAAAGAACTTGCAAAGATTACTGCTTTTACAGAAGTAGGACCAAAAAGATCCATATGCAAGGTGTGTAATGGCTCAGTGATTAATCTTACATACCCGTACCATATTTATACTACATATACATCTTCTGGAATAATCTAAAACACAACTGATACTTACCCAAAACTACCAAACACAACTGATATAAACTGCTAATACATAACTACTTATTAAAACTGCTTATTTAAAATCCAAACATAACCAACTGGAATTTCACTTTCCAGCAGCTGCTACTTGTGACTTGAGTTTATCCTTAAGGCTTTTCATTGAAACAAATCTTGTATAATTCTCTTTTTTTAATATTTTATAATTTTAACAGAAAATGTTTTTATTTTTTTTGTATTTTACATGACCCGACTGGCCCTAAAACGGGTAGACCCCTTCTCAAAAAAGATAGACCCGACCTTCAAATGGTTAGCACCCGACCCAAAATGGGTACACCGCCTTAAATGGTAGACCTGGTCTAAAATGGTAGACCCGACTCTAAAAATGTAGAACTCGGCCTAAAACGGTAACCCGCCTTAAATGGGTAACCGACCTAAAAAAGGGTAACCCGGCCCGAAAAATAGGTGTAGACCCTGCCCTAAAATGGGGTAGACCTGTCTTTAAAACGGTAAACCCGACTTAAAACTGTAGAACCCGTCTTCAAACGGGTAACCCAACCTAAAAGAGGTAGACCCTGCCCGATAAACATTTAGACCAGCGCGCTACAATGGGTCACCCGGCTGTTTTAACTAGTTAATCTGTGACCCAGTTAACCTGCACTTGGCTGGTCGATAAACAACCCGGTTGAAAACACTGGTCAATTATTCTATTCTAGCTAAACATTTATTAATTCAATTTAGAACGTTACAGTATCGGCATTTAGATAGGAGAAATAGCGGTGTAATGGAACTATCATATAAGGCATTAAGTTATGTTGCGCATAGTTTCCCATTATAAATGCGAAGTCAAGCATGTCGAACCACAATAACCAATTAATTTTACAACAAACATTAAAAATAAAACCCGTGTTTTGATGCCTAAACGACCATACATGCTATAACTACATTCTTATGCTAGTCGAATGTATGTTTACCTCGACACTCTGACTAATTCACGTATTTGATCCCTTAAATAGATGAATAACCAAGCACTTAATTTCAATACAAGTACGAAGCTTTTAACTTGTTTGGTTACTTTTCACCTCGAGTAACATGAACACGAAGAACCTAATCTATTTACTGTTGATTATCAATCAAAAACACCCCATCCATAATCACTAATAACACAACAACAATCATAAAAAAAACACCCGACCCACATCATTAAAACAGGAAAAAGAACATGTTAGATATATACCAGGAGCATTAGGTTGTTCAAAGGCGATCACTTCACGACTAACAACAGTCAAATTGTCACCAACATTGTCATGAACAACATCACCAAATTTAACCCAAGATTTTCTTCTTTCAATACCAGTTTTACTTATCCTAGTATTACCCAACTTCGGACACGTGTAGTAGTTGTTTTTCTAACGTCATTACCAGACATCATTAAAAATAGCATTCAACTATTTTCTTTATACCATCTTTATCTGGTCTTGTTACTTTGTCTTGCGGGAGTAAAAAGCTATAATCCGTGTCTTCTTCATCTACAGCTTACAAAGATTGTCAGATGCTGTAGATGAAGAAGACACAGATTACAGCTTTTTACTCCCGCAAGACAAAGTAACAGGACCAGATAAAGATGGTATAAAGAAAACAGTTGAATGCTATTTTAATGATGCTGGACAGACGGTTAAGAAAACAACTACTACACGTGTTACGAAGTTGGGTAACACTAGGATAAGTAAAACTGGTATTGAAAGAAGAAAATCTTGGGTTAAATTTGGTGATGCTGTTCATGACAATGCTGGTGACAATTTGACTGTTGTTAGTCGTGAAGTGATCGCCTTTGAACGACCTAACGCTCCTGGTATATATCAAACATGTTCTTTTTCCTGTTTTAATGATGTGGGTCGGGTGTTTTTTTTATTATTGTTGTTGTGTTATTAGTGATTATGGATGGGGTGTTTCTGATTGATAATAAATAGTAAATTGATTAGGTTCTCCGTGTTCATGTTACTCGAGGTGAAAAGTAACCAAACAAGTTAAAAGCTCCGTACTTGTATTGAAATTAAGTGCTTGGTTATTCATCTACTTTAAGGGAGTCAATACATGAAATTACTAGAATTTGATAAATTTGTCGATGTAGAATGTGAAAATAGTCTTCATGGTGCTTCGTTACTGTTTATAAAACTCAGTATATGTTTATAGTATTGATTTAACAATAAGCTTATTTAGAGAGCTTGTTAGCCAATTTTATTTTCAAGATATAATAAGTTAACGAAAAGGAGCTTATTTGAGGGTTGATTGGCGTATTAGTGTATAAACTTTTTTGAGGCTTTTGATACTTAAGCTCACCCGTATTTGCTTAACCAAATACCCTTTAACGTTTTCAGTGTTGGCATGATTATCTAAACTGCTTTTACTATTTTTTGCTTCTTAAGTGAACAATTCCTTCTAGGAAACACCTTTCTTTAGCATCTTGCCTTTTGATAATAAGCTGATAAACTGTATAAATAAGCTTTCTTAAACACTCCCTTAGGAAAACTTGTTCCAAAATAGAGACAGAAACTACATCGAGGAGATGAGCGAATCTTTCACTCCCTCTTTTAGTAGAGATCGTTTTAATTCATACACGATTGATGATTCTTGTGAAAGGGCTAGTTTTTTCTAGAGAGAGAAACACATAGAAGAGAGTTTTAGAGAAGAGAGAGAGTATTGTGTGTTTCCAAAGGAGAAATGATTATTGACTAGCTTACCTCTTCCAAAGTTAGAAGAGGCTTATATAGTTTTTACAAAATACTGGGTATTAGAACCCGACTTAAAACCAAAAGACATACAATTAACTATTAAACTACGAACTATTATAAACAATAAATATACGGGTGAGCCCCCCCCCCCCGCCCGAGTCTTTTACCTCATATCTAACAATCTCCCCCAAAGGGAGGTCACCCTTGAAAATACTAGACTTAAGCTCTTACAGCTTGCAGTCTTTTGATTCTTCATGTTACATCTAGTACTTTGTTGTAGTGATCTTTAGATAATAATTGAGCATGTTCACTTTGACTTGTTTTGATTTTGATCATTTAGGCTTCTTGAGATCATCACCAAACTTAAACTCTCATCATCTAGTAATTTATTGCCATCTGTGCACTTGTGAAGAAGAATAGGATATCAGAGTTTGCGGAAGCTTTGACACCATATGAGATCTTTCATAACTTCATAACAATGTAGGACGTGTCCGAGCATTCGGTTTTATTAACTTGACATTACTGGAACTGGGTCTCTCCATCTCCAACTCCATTTAAATTGATCCTGTAATGAAACAGTTAGCAATAAAGAGAAAATAGATTTGAAAAATCAGTCTAAGTGTTAAATATGAAAATATTTTGTAACACTTCGATAGTTTTGATTGGTTGTCAAATGTTCAATAACCGTCAATTCTTATGCTGGAACAAGTTTGATTCACGTAGAATCGCACCATCGTTTCTTCCAATTGACACAAGTTTGATTCTTGTGAGAATCGTCACAAGTCACCTACCTATGAAGCTTGTTTATGTAAGCCTAGCAGGATTTCCATCTTCATAGTGAATACCTTCGTATCACTCGATGTTCTGGCCAATATCACAAGGATAATGCTAGACACTTAAGATGAACCATGTTTATCACAGGTGTTGAAAGACAAGATTAAATAGAAATGTGTCCTAAACACGATTAATTGATGATCTTCTTGGCTCTAGACTCGAAAAGTCGCTTAATAATAGTGATCGGAGGTTGGAGCTTACTGCCACCTTTTCAATACCGACTTACTCAAGAGTGAGACAGTAGATTGCATTTTAGTCTCCGTGACAAAAAGAGACAAGTTTTCTTTCAAGAGAAACTCAATGGCTGGGAAGGTGTGCATTGCCACTGGTACCCATTGATGTCGTCTTTCAATGTCCAGCTTCAACTGTGATTCTACAGCATATGTAAATAGAACACGTTTTTCACCTAAGTGGTATGGAGGATCTTTCTTTACACCTTTATCTGTACAATTCTTTTCATTCCTCAACCCCTTCAGCTGCTTACCGAGACTTCATGACTAGCACCTTTGGGTATATTCAGTACTAAGCTCCCATCTTAGTCTTGGCACTATTCCCATGTTCTTAACATTTACTCCTTTTAAATCATACCAAGGTACATTTGTACAAACTAGTAAATTATCCCTGGGTAGATCCCTCCGGTTCGGCAGGAATCATAGGAACGAGTACCTAACCTTACCTCCTTATAACTTCGATAAAAGTAAATACATGGTCAGTCTTTTGGTACAGTTCACCTTGCCATAAAATCACTGTTGAAAAACTCAATCAGTAATTATGATCTACCTATCAAAGTTTTAAGGTAACCCACATTGTTTTTTGCATTTCAGAAACTCCCCGCAACAAGAGGGGTGCATCGGTATTCGAAACTGTTTAGCACATGGGGGTGGAGAATACACCTTGAGAACCTTAGATGTATGATCATATTTTAGTTACAAGCTGTGTATGGAACATATTAATGCTCCCCCTCAATCGTTGAGGGTATGTGTTAGTGTCAGATATGATAATTTTGAAAGATTTTTTCGTTAAACTCAAAAACCTGGTTTTTTTTAAGTTTAATGAAAAACTCATGAAAGATTCATACTCTGACACATAACATCAAATTCCATACAACTTAGAATGTACAAGATGTATGTTGCATTACCGATGATATTGATCTTAATCATTCACTTCTCTTTGATTATTTTGGTAGTCCAATATCTCTGAGTCTTCCACTAATGATGCATTCGAGATTTCTGATCTTTAACTTTCTCCCAAATATCTCGATGACCTGTAGGTTTTTGTAGTGGAGGTGGTGGTGGTGGAAGTGTTGATGTTGTATCAGTTGTCTCTGTTACGCTAGAGGGAACATCAGCTGATGCAAGAGAGAGCTCTATAATATGGTTGCCTATCTTCTTTGTCTCTCCAAGACCCGTTACACTTCCAATCGGCACCCAGACATTAAATTTGAACAACACTCTCCCCCTCAATCGATATCACCGCTTTCTATTAAAAGAGATGTAGTCATTGATTGAGTGTCAAATTGTTCGATGATTTTCAACAACACTTTTACACCGTGGTTAACACAAATAATTTTGAAGAATCACTTAAGGAAAAATATTTAGTTATCAAACAGAAAGACTTCTCTCCCGAATTAAAGAACAATGCACTGAAACGTACATTAATCCAAACTGCATGGATATAAAAGTAATCCATGCCGATAAAAAATAATTACCCATTGTAGGAACATTTTCGTTTCAGACGACATTCTTTCCTTCAAATGAAACCGGTGCAATTTGAAGTAATTGCAAACCAATTTTGTATTTCCAAATGACTTAAAATATTTACCAATTCATTTTTAGTACTTAAGTACAAAGGATACAAGAGGACACTTACATTTAATCACCTCTCCTTCTTGAAGGCGTTTGTAGGGTTTCCAGTGGTTAAACTCTTCATCCCAAGTCGTGGGAAGTAAAAAATCGAAACTCATCTCTTGGTAAAGCCTTTTGCGCGTATATCTGCCAGTTGTATAGTTTTGGTTTCCATGAAGTAATTCAACCACTCCATTTTCCACTTGCTCTCGAATGAAATGGTGTCGTAGTCGATGTTGCTTAATTCGAGTGCTGGACATTGTTGCAACTAGAGTAATGGCACTTTTATTATCACATACAGAGAATCTATTTAACAAAAAGCCGTATTCTTTTGCTGAGATCTCATCCAAAGAATTTAAGCACTCATCCATACATTGCAAAGTATTCCACCTCTGTTGTTAGATGGCCGTAGCTCTTGGCTCTTTGATGACCAGCTAACCAATCTATCCTCAAGAAACGAGCCACTTCCCACGTACTTCTTCTCGAATCCTGACATCCACCGCATGATCCGCAGCTGCATAGCTTAGTAGACATAGCAATTGTCCCCCCCCCCCCCCCCCCTACGATACCAAAACCCCTGTTTATTGGTTCCTTTAAGGTACCGAAAGATACGTTTGATTGCTTCAAGGTACTTTTTGTAGGCTTAAGCCTGATATCTACACATATGCACACAGCGAATACAAAGGTCTGGTCTACTGCCGTGATGTACATTAGGGAGTCCAACCATTCCTCTAAATCGAGTTTGGTACAAACAATAAACCCCATGAGATCCACCGCCCAGTTTCAATCGATTCACCATTGGTGAATCGACAGTGTTAAGAGATCCATCTCCAATATTTCTTTAAGTTCGAGAGCATATTTTGCTTTGGTTTATAAGATGCCTCTGGACTTGGGAAACTTGTAGTCTAAGAAAAACACATTTGTCCATCAATGACATCATGAAAATTTTGAGCTCAATTTCTTTGAAAATATGTGACCCGCATTATGATCAGTTGAGGAAAAAAAAATGATGTCATCTACGTATATTAGAACAAGTAGAATATTGATTGCCTGATTTTGCGTATGAATAACGTGGATCAACGACACCCTTGAAGAAATGATGGCCAAAAGGAACTTTTGATAGTGTGTCCATACCACGCCCTTGGTGCCAGCTTAGCCCATAAAGAGCCTTCTTTCAATGAGAAACGTGAGTTAGGATTATCCTGGTCTTCAAATCCTTCAAGCTGACACAAAGACATCTTCTGAAGATCACCATTTTTTATTCCCCCAGAAAAGCAATTGGACATCCATCTGGTAGATTGATCATATCTTGTTGCAGCATTGGCAATGAATTATTCTGATGGCCTCTATTCGTGTAACTAGTAGCTAACTAGTTCTTCAAAATCAATACCTTTCCTCATACATATCCCTTTGCAACAAACCTGAGCTTTGTTTTTCATTCATCACCATATTCATCAAGCTTCACTTTGTAGATCCACATGGGATCGCTAACCATAACATAGATTGGGCGAGAGTACTAATTCGCCCATACTTCAAGTCATCAAATTCGGAATTTGCACTTGTATGGCTAAAAAACAACAGTCTTCTATCACTAGCCATCTTGAAGTTCTTGGTTCAGACTTTGGACATTCCAATATGAAACAACACCACAAAGCATCCGATGCTAACAATTTCTGGTAGATACAGGACAGTAGGGATTGCCAACGATGTATCAGAGGGTGAACTTTGGTCCATCTTCAGATATGATCTGGTGGTTGAGTACCTGGTTGGGTCAGCTAAACTAACATCCCCTGATTGTTGACAGTGCAGAACTAGGATCTCCTCACAGGGTTAACTGAGGGATGAAGGTCCGCTGAGTAATTGAGGTATCTTCCGATGTTGTGACCAGCTGCAACACCTTGAGGAAAGACTAAGATGCAACTTGTGAGGATGACAGTGAATGACTTAAGAAGTGCATCTGAGCAATCGTTTAGAAACATAGTATTTGTAGAAACATAAGCGTTAACATAGTAGCCGTAGGGACTGGTTCACTATTTTGTAATTGATCAAGAGAATTCATCGAACATCCGTTTAGAATAAAATCTCCAGATCTTTATCTGTTGGTGGAATGTATGTAGTTGCAGGGACAGGCGATGGGGCGAGCCCTGAATTGAGTTGACCAGGGGTCATCATGATAGGCTCGGGTCCTGAACTAATGCGTACAAGAGCCATTGTCTGATGCATCTTATCGAATGTGATGTGAATTATTTCCATTAGTCGACGAGTTCTTTTGTTGTAGACTCTATAGCCCTTCCTGCTAGGAGCATACCCAACGAAAATCCCAATGTCGGCTTTGGCTTGCAATTTTCCTAGATCTTCGCTATCATTTGTAGGGAAGCACAGAGCACCAAATACTCAGAGAAATGTAAGATCATGATTCTTATCATGCACAAGCTCATAAGGGGTTTTGTTGTGACGAGTATGAATTAGGGATCGGTTCTGGGTGTAACAAGCAGTAGCGACAACTTCTGCCCACAGAAACATCGGTGCTTTTGAGAATATCAGCATTGTACGTGCTGCTTCCACAAGAGTACGGTTTTGTCTTTCGACAATGCCATTTTGTTGAGGAGTTCTCGGAACAGACTTTTGATGAAATATGCCAACACCTTCATAGTATTTAGACATAACTTGGTTGACGAATTCCGTTCCATTATCTGTTCGGATGTATCTGACTGTTTTGTTGAGACTAACTTGTATTTGCTTAAGAAAGTTGATGACAAACTCTAGAGTTTCATCCTTTGATCTCAAAAACTTTACCCATGTGAATCTTGAATAGTCATCCATGATGACTAAAATGTATTTCTTCCCATTAATACTCTGTACTCTCATTGGACCACATAGATCCATATGAAGGGTATGAAGAACTTCCATATTGGTGTTTTCAGATTTTGGTTTGTGGGAGAACTTCTTGCTTTTTCCAAGTTGACAGGCTGAGCAGAGATGATCTTTTTCAAACTTCAATCTTAGTAAACCTCGAACCAGATCTTTTCGAGCAAGATCATTGATTGTGTCGAAGTTTAAATGGTTTAAACGACGATGCCACAACCATGATTTGGTCTTGGAAACTTTGGACAACAAGCATACTGGAGAAGACTTCATCATATCATCAATCGATATCGTGTACAAATTGGTGCTACGACTACCTTTAAGTAAGTCTACGCCGTTCATATCACGAACAAAGCAAGAATGCTTTCTGAAACCAATTTCAAGATCAGAATCACAAAATTGCCCTACCGAGAACAGATTGTGTCCAAGACCTTCCACATAGTATACTCTGGAGATCACACTGTCACCAATAACATAATCTTCATAACCCATGATAGCTCCAAAGTGATCATTCCTGAATCTGACTGTCCCGATGAACTTTTCCACAAAGTTCTTGAGCTTTGAACGATTCCCCGTCATATGTTTTGAACAGCCTGAGTCCAGATACCAAAGGACGACCTGTACGACCTGCATTTGAAAATAGTCGAGTGTGGAGAGTTTGGAATTTCGGTTCCCCAATTTTTGTTGGGGTCCTGTTGGTTAGCAGATATAATAGAACATTTCACAGAAAGCTTAGTTAACGGGCACAGTTCGCCTAAGACAAATTTCTTTCCTGTGGGTCTCCATTGATAATCACAATTAAGTTTTCCTAAGGTGAATTTCTTTCCTATGGGTCTCCATTGATAACCAACATTAGCAACTAGTTTGCCCGTTGCTTTCCAAACCCGCTTGGTCTTGTTCAAACTGTTATTAGACAGTTTGCCTTTTGGTTTCCAAATCTGCTTCCCTTTATTCAAGACAATTTTAACAGTGGGGGTTGCATTCACAGAACTCAAAATATTAACAACACACATTTCATGATTTGCAGAGTTTAAACATTTGTTACACGTTTTGCACACAGATTCAGAATTCGAATTAATTACAACACGCTTAGAGCTAATGCTAGAATCAACCCGATTCACTTTTGTCCATACTGACTTATTTGTCCTAGGGTGGTCTTCTACTTTCTTCTTATTCTCACTCTTAGCAGGCAGGATCCTATTTTTCTTTGTATTGCTTCTAGGCTTTGATCCGCTTGCTTCAGTGGAAGTGTTTACTCCTGTAGAATGAATCACATGGACATTAGTTTGTTGAATCTTTTGGTGCACTTCGTGTTTCTGTGTGTTGCTAGATGAGGTTCCTGGTGCATCACTAAAAGTAACTTGCTTTTTCCTAGTAACAGGGGTAGAGGGAGCCTTGTTATCTCTTTCATTGAAACTTTTTGGGCAAGTGCCAATCACATATTCTAACAATTCCTGAGATAGCTTAGTGTATTGACAAGCATAGTTAAGTGCATTATCCAGTGGTTTAACTACTCTAGCTTCCTCTACAATCTCCCTAACTGTTTCTACACTCTCCTTAAGATGGTTGATATAGGTTAAATGAGCATTCCTATTGTTCTTAAGGCGAGGAGGGATTGGTTCTACATCTATGGCATACATACCAGGAGCAAGAACTTTTGTTTTGACAGAACTTCTAGTGGCAACTTTCAAATTGCCTTCTAATTGAGCCTTTAGATCCTCAATCTGTGTTAACAAGGAAGATGTCTGTTCATTAGTGCTAGTGCGCGTGATCTTAATAGACTCAAACATTTCCTTGTAATGCTGCTTAACCTTTTCTATTTCTGCTCTTAAACGCTCATTCTGTTCAAGAAGATCAGTGACATCGTTAGCATTATAAGGCTCACAACTTCTGTCATTCACATTAGAGACTAGAACTTTCAAGTCTCTAATCACGTTGTCCTTTTCTTGAATCTGATGTTCCAGATTCTTGATCTTAAAGAATGAGTTAAAATCAGGAGCTTCCTGTGATGTTTGTGATTTGTTATTATCAAAACTTTCTTGAAGATTTAATTGCAAATTTAGGTATTCCCTTTCAAGTTTTGAAATATGTTTTAACTCATTATGAACTTTAGACATCTCAGCTTCAA
>BQNB010052385.1:0-35891 GCA_026074375.1 Tanacetum coccineum
AGAGTATGTTGCTGCAGTAAATTGTTGTGGGCAAGTATTGTGGATCTAAAATCAAATGCTGGATTATGGGTTCAATTTCATGAAGACAAAGATTTACATTGATAATGAAAGCACTATTTGTATTGTCAAGAATCTAGTGTTTCACTCTAAAACCAAGCACATTGAAATAAGACATCACTTCATTAGAGATTCATATGAGAAGAGGCTTATTGAAGTACTAAAGATTAATACAGATCACAATGTAGCTGATCTTCTTACAAAGGGATTTGATGTTAGCAGGTTTAACTACTTGATTGCTAGCATTAGTATGCTTAATCTTTGAAAGGGAAGAAGAAATTGAAGTAAGGAAGGTATATGGGTTTGTTAATCTCTCAAGTATGGTTTAAGGGGAGGTTAAGTGTGTTGAAGTGTAGTTGTTTATGCTCTAAGTGGAAGGGAACATCAGTTATTGATGACCTCAAAGTTAATGCTGTCAGCCAAGAGTTAGTGTTGTCAAGCAAACTATTACTGCTGTTAGACAAAAGTTAGTGCGGTTGGACTAAATTACTACTGCCAATCACTTAATGCTGTTTCAAGTAGATTTGAATGAAGGGTCAGGAACACCCACTGATCCCCAACACACATTCTTATCAAATTCAACTCTCCAATATTGCACAAATCAATGTTTCATCAATTACACCAAAAAGACACAAACACACCTAGGAAGCCTTAAAAGGTCACTAAGATTCCTCAATCTAGTGAGACTATTAACTTTGTTGTATTTGAGGCTGTCTATGAGGAGATGTATGACAGTGTGGAAAGGGCTGCAACTACTACTACTAGCTTAGAAGCAGAGTAGGACAGTTGTAACATCAATAGGACCCAATCCACGGCAATACCTAATGATCCTTTTTCTTAGGGAATTGGTTTAGGTGGTAGACCCAGGTGCCAAGAAGCCATGGGGACATACATGCTCAAACTAGGTTTCAGAGTTTGTCTAAAGTCCTATGATTCACCACTCTGAAAAGTTAACACATTTCGAAGTGATGAGGACAAAATTGAACTTCAAGGAATTGATGAATATGTACAAATTGTCTGAAAATGTATGATTATGTGAGCAAAAGAAAAGAGAGAGTTGGTGAGATCAAAAATAGAAAGAGAGATGTGTGTTCAAATAGAAATAAGTGTATTGGTGAGCAAAAAGAATTGAGAGATATGGTGAGTCTTAAAAATAGAAAGAGAGTTGTGTGACAAAAATAGAAATGAGTGAAAAAGTGAGTAAAAGAAATGAGAGAAGTGGTGAGTACAAAAACAGAAAGAGAGAATAGAGTGTTTTGTGTGCAAAGAGATTTTATGATGGTAAAGCTTATTGGAATGGAATTGAAGTGTTTAATGCTGTTGCAAGTTAGTGCTGGTAGGCAAAGACTTAATGCTGTCAATACAAGTTAATGTTGTTAGGCATAAGTTAATGCTGATGGAAGTTAATGCTATTAGGCATGCACTTACAACTATTAGTGGAAGTTAATGATGTTCGCTCTAACATACTACTGTTGGGTTACTGCTGTTTAGGGTTTATATACATCCTTTAATTGAGGATTTCATTCATATCTTCATACAATTCCATACATTCATATATTCCCTAAATCAAAACCCTAACTCAATTTCATCTTTTATCATAAAACCCATCATCATGACTACCCTAAAGTTTGCTGAAGCACACAATATGATTGCATTTTTGGAAAAACCCACTGAATTAAAGGGTTTTAAGCAAGTAATTGATTTCTTGAATGCCAGTTGCATTCATTATGCTCTTATTGTTAACCCCACAGTATATGTGTCTCATATTACTCAATTTTGGACAAGGGCTCAAGTTAAGAAGGTGAATGGGGTGACAGAGTTACAAGCCCTAGTTGATGGAAAGCCTATAGTGGTGTCTGAAGCTTTTATAAGGAGATTATTGAAGTTTAATGATGAAGGTAGCATGGATTGTTTGCCTAATGCAACCATTTTTGAAGAGATTAGAAGAATGGGGTATGAGAAGATGTCTTAAAAGCTGACCTTCTACAAGGTCTTTTTCAGTCCCCAATGGAAGTTCTTGATACATACTCTCTTGCAATGCCTTAGTGCCAAGACAACAGCTTGATTGTAGTTTATTTTCCATTGCTGCCAACAAGCATCATTTGTTTATCTACCAACCAGAAATTCAACTTCTCTAAATTTATCCTGGAAGGTATGATTCGAAATCTTGATGCAAAAGCTGTTAAGTTTCTTATGTATCCTAGATTTGTACATCTATTTACCTATGCATCATAGACAATATAAGGTCCCCTGCCACTCTAAGAAGATTTTTGCCAGTATGAAAAGAAAGAATGCTGATTTTTCTGGCACTGTCACACCATTGTTTCCCATAATGGTTATGCAACCACCATTATCACCACCACCAGCAACCACTACATCACCAACACCACCACCTGTATCAACAAAACGTACACCTCTACCTCCAACAATACCACCTACAATAGAAACAACACCACCAACAACAACAACAACTCCAATATCATCACCACAAGCATCCCCCATACGAACCACATCAACTCAACCATCCACACAACCAAGCAAACAAAGAGTCAAGAAAAGCAAGGACACTCAAGTTACACAACCTAGTGTGCCTATCATGGTTGATGTATCTGTACCTAATGAGTCTAACGATCCACCTGGTGGAGAGGACAGACTGAAACTCACTGAATTGATGGATCCTTATACCACCTTGCAAGCTAAAGTTCTTGATTTGGAAAAGACAAAAGCTTCTCAGCAGCGAAAGATTGAAAGTTTAGATAGAAGAGTGAAGAAGCTGGAGAAGGACAAAAAGAAGAGAACTCATAAGCTCAAGAGGTTGTATAAGGTAGGGTTATCTGCAAGAGTTATCTCCTCTGATGATGAAGAACCTGATTTGGAAGTTCAAGAGGATGAATTCAAATATGGGAGGAGTATAGCTGATATTGATGAAGATGCAGAGGTTATTTTGGTTCAGGGGAGGAGAGATGAAGGGCATGAAGAGATGTTTGATGCTGAGCTAGATTTAGCTGGTGAGGAAATTGTGGTAGAAGAGGTAAGAAATGAAGAGGTTATGGTAGAGAAGGTTGTAGAGAAGTCTGCTAAAAATATTATTGAAGAAGAAGTTGCTTTGAATGAAGATGAGATTACACTTGCTCAGACTTTGCAAAAATTGAAGAATACTCCCAAAGCAAAAGGAGTTGCACCCAAGGCAAAGAGTATTTCTATTAGAGAGCCAAGTGAATCACATAGAGCTAAAATTCCTAAGAAGAATCCTGATAAAGGCAAAGGTAAAATGGTTGAGCCTGAAAAGCCCTTGAAAAGGAAGCAACAGATTCTTTTAGATGAAGAAGAAGCAAGGAGGCTACAATCAATCTTTGATGAAGAAGCCAGGTTGGCTAAGGAAGAAGCTAATAAGGAAGCTCAATTAGTTGAAGATTGGGATAATGTGAAAGCGAAAGTGGATACTGATTATGAGCTTGCATCTAAGCTACAAGCAGAGGAACAACAAGAATTATCTATTGAAGAGAAGTCAAAGCTGTTTGTAGATCTTATAGAAAAGAGAAAAAGACACTTTGCAGCAAAGAGGGCAGAGGAAAAGAGGAATAAACCACCAACTAAAGCTCAAAAGAGAAAGACCATGTCTACCTATTTAAAGAATATAGATGGTTGGAAGCTGGATCAATTAAAGGGAAAGAGCTATAATGAAGTAGAAAAGCTTTTTGACCAAGCCATGGCAAGAATTAATAACTTTGTAGGTATGGATATAGCTGAAGAAGCAAAGAAGTTGGGAGGTACCTCTAAAAGAGCTAGTAATGAGCCTGAAAGCAAGTCAAGGAAGAAACCAAAGATGGATGATGAGGAAATAGCTAAGCTTCAAGCTTTGATTGAAATTACTCCTGCTAAAGAGGAAGTACCAATAAATGATATTCCATTGGCCATGAAACCCCCTGCTATTGTTGATTATGGTATTCATAAAGAAGGAAGAGTTGGATTTTATAAAATCACAAGGGAAGATGGGTTGGATACAATATTCAGAGTTTTTAGTGTATTGCTTTATAGCTTTGATAGGGAGGATTTGGAAACACTTTGGAAGCTAGTAAAGGCAAGACATGGAGACACAAGGCCAGAAGAGGGGTTTGAGAGAATGTTATGGGGAGATTTAAAGACTATGTTTGAGCCAAATGTACAAGACCTGATATGGAGAGAGTTGAGGCATGGCACAGTTTTGATTTGGAAGCTATTTAGTTCATGTGGAGTGCACCTAGTCAGATTCTCAAATATACAAGTCTATATGTTGGTAGAAAGAAGATACCCTTTGACAAAACCAACTCTCACAGATATGTTAAACAAAAAGCTATAGGTAGATTATTATAATGAGATGGCATATCAACTCCTCAAGCTCATTGAAAGGCAGCTAAACGAATGAAGTGTTTGAATACATCCTCTTGGTGTTTATTAATCTTTGAATGAAGAAACTTGAGAATTTTGAGGAAGAATTATCAAGTTTAGGGGAGGATTGTTGGGTTTCAAAGACTTCAAGATGCTGATAAAGATTAATGATGCTCAAGCTCAAGACAAAAGTTACTACTGACCAAGCTTAAGGATTACTACTGTCAAGGTTAGAATTACTGATGCTAAGTCAAACTTAGTGCTGCTAGTAATTTTAATGATTTATATGCTAAGTAGTTAATACTGCTAGTTAATGCTGCTAGAGTATGTTACTATTGTCATTATAACTTAGTACTGTTAGTTACAATTGTCTATGTAACTTAGTACTGTCTATGTAACTTAGTACTGCTAGAGTAAGTTAGTACTGCTGATGAATATTGAAAATATTCTAAGTAGTTACTGCTGCTTGTACACAGTTAATGCTGCTGGTGTATAAGTTAATGCTGCTAGTTCAGAGTTGATGCTGTTAGTTAAAGTTACAACTGCTGATGAGTTATTGCTGCTGCAAGGATAAAGAATGATTGAAGATAATGTTGTTGAAGTGTATACAGCTGTTTATTAGAGTCGTGTGAGATATATTAGGAAAAGATAATGTATATCTTTTTGTATGGTAAGTTTGTAATTGTAGTTTGACCATGACTCCTTGTGTCTATAAAAGGAGGTCATAGGTGATAGAGAATTGTACGCATTCATAGATTACAATTCTTAGATCTTCAAGGTTTTGTAAACCCTAACACTTATTCAGAGTGTTCGTATTTATATATTGAGGCTAATAGTTTTGATTAAATCTGTTTGTGATTGAATTACTGTTACATTAATTGTTATTGATTGTTTGATTGTTTTTCTTAATATTAATACTAGATTCCGCATAGTATTGATATTCAAATCAAAAGTTTTCTGTCATAATAGTTTTGGATCTATCCAAAGTTGTTAACCTTTAAACAAGCTAAGGAAGACAAGATCAATTTGGGATTAACACCTTACCCAGAAAACACGAACAGAATTTGGAAATGCTTAAACCAACTCAAATTCATACCACTTCTAAACCCCTTTCATCCAAGAAATTGCTTACCACTTTTCATTTACAATTCATTATCCTCTTCATTCATCTTCAACCTCCATTGCTTCCATGACATCCAGCAATGCCTCCACTTCCAAACCATCCAAAAGACCAAAGATTACCATTATTCCACCAAGACAATTATTTGTTGACCTAACTCAAGATGACACTAAAACCCTATCACCCAAAAACCAACTCTCATCACCAAGTGCACCAAATGCACCTTCAAAAACACCATCCACTAGGGCAACTTATTCATCTTCCATAGATTCCAAGCTCAAATCACCAACCTCTTCCACACCTCCATCAACTAATTCATACTTAAATTCACCAATTTCACCTCCTCCAAGAGTGCCTCCACCACCTCTAACACATAGAAGTGAACCAATGGACATTACTCTTACTCTCTCACCAATAACACCACTTGACATCCAATTCAATACCCCATCACCTCCATCAACTCTCTTTGGTCATCCCATCTCATGGAATCTACTTGAAGCACATGGAGATTCATGCTTGTGTTGTATCTACAATTGCACTCTCATCTTTGGATTGAGAGATGAACTTCAATACATGTTTTCTTACATTGAACACATGCTCTCACAACCTCCCTTTCCAATCACTCCACTACCATCACACTCTCCAAACTAAAACTACATCTATGTTTTAAGTGATTTTCATCTCAACCTTTTGCAAGCAAGTCCTATAGCACTCTAGAAAAAACTTGGAACCTTTGTAACTTTTATTTATGTATGATTATGCATGAATCATAATATTTCCTTTTAATGCATGCTAGTTGTATGAGTGTGTGTTACATATACTTTTTATGTTGATTGAATGGACTTTTACTCTATGCTTTTAAATATGCAATCGGTACATTTGTTTGTTCACTCCTATATATATAGTTGAGTTTCATCGGTTGATATTTGTGATGGTTGACTAATCCAAATTCATTGCCACCATGTTTAAATATTTTTCCTTAGTCTTTGCTATGTGTTAGAAATATTGGTATTATTCATCTAACTTGTTTTTGTAGCAAAGTTACATAGCTCGATTCCTTAGTGCCCTCGAACGAGGGGGAGCACACATCAAGGGGGAGCATTTATTCCGTCAAATTGTCGCATTTTCATCGACGAAGCCTTTTTGATTCTACAAAAAGGGGGAGAAATGAAATAAAACTCACTAAATACTTGTTTAAAAATAATTTTATATTTAATGAGTTTAGATTTTGTAATCATCAAAAAGGGGGAGATTGTTGATAGAAATAATGCCTAAAAACGTTATTAATATTTTTCGACCTCTCTACATTTTGATAATCACAAAATGTAAAAATGCTTAATGTAAAATTAAACGTAAACAAGTAATTAGTCGTAAATTTCCATTTCGACTATTTAATCACTTAAAGGTGTGAATAAATAAATGCTTATTGCATTTATGATCAAAGTAATTTTTATTCAACCTCACATTTTTTTATAAAATGTAACAAACATTTTTATAACTAATACAAAACATTTTCGTATTTGCAAGAAATGTTTTATTCAAAATAAATATTTTGAATTCAAATTTTCTATCTAAAAACAGCTAGAAATGTTCCAGAAAACACCTCCCCTGGAAAAGACAAAAAAGGGAGCGTCTGAGCCTGGGCAGCCCCCTTAAATATAAGGGCGTCCCCCTTAGTGATAAGGGGGCCGACCATAGAGCTAATGGGGGCGGCCAGACAAAAACATTCCCTAGCTTGCCTATAAATACTAGACTGTTCCCCACTGATTTTCTGACCTTTTGCACTCATTTCTTTTTGTCTAAAATTAGTTTATACTTCACCTACAATCCTTTGATCATTTAATCTTAAGCATTTGTTTCCAAGTGATTCAAGTTTAATTCCTCAAGTGCAAGAGAATAATACTTCTTATCATCAAGTCAAGAAGTATTATAGTTTAGTTAGTGTTCTAGTAACATTGTTATGATTTTATCATATCTTGTAAATAATTTGTGTATATTGTATTGTCGTGTGTAATAGTTAGATCAAGGTGATCATAGGAAGTATTGTTAGATCGTGGTGATCATAGAAAGAAGAGTTAGATTGGTGTGATCAAATTAGTGCCTAGGTGAAGTGAAGTAAAGTAGTAAGGTTAGTATTTTAGTCCTCAAAATACAAAAGGTGTGATAGATTGGTTCTAGCTAGGATTAGAACTCGACATTTGGCTTAGTGTCGGAAATTAGTGTAAGCTAAAAGTTATGTATGGTGTTCTCTGCCTAAAGGGAGTTTGTTGACATAGTGAAGAGAACTCTTGAGTTTGGTGCTCGGGGAGTGGAGTAGGGCGAAGAGGTGCTTCGTTACCGAACCACTATAAATCCTTGTGTTGTGGTTTGATCTTTCTAACTCTTATATTTTGTTTTGCATATTTATTTATCACTCATTTACTTAGTTGTATTGCTCATATTGTGCACATATTGAAATCACATAAAATCGAATCTAAGTTTTTATAAACAAAAGTTACGTTAATTTAAAAGGATGTAAACTATTCAACCCCCCTTCTAGTTTTCCACAAAGCTATATATTAATTTTTGTTAAATATCATTTGAAATGTAGCAAGATTGCAGGGCAAACATGGAGGGATATGATATATTTAATTTTTCCTATTTGAATCCCCTCCACACTTAAATTGAACATTGCCCTCAATGTGAGAAGTGATAAATATAGAAAATAGGGAAAATTAAGGGAAAACGGTACTTCCCAGGCATAATATAGTGTAGCTGCAAGAGAGCTAAATTTGAGCAAGCACCATAATTTTCCGGTTCTATGATATACTACCTGCAAAAGTAAACAAACAAAACACACAAAAAGAAAATATTTTTGGGTTTTTTTAGGGATCCCCTCCACACTTGAGTAGAACATACATAAAGCACGGGTTGCCTCCCCAAAAGCGTTTAATTTAAGAGAGTCATTAGCTAGACTCGAACTTCGGTAGATTAGTTTTTGCGATAGAAGGGAGTGATTTCTTCCCTTCAGTCATTATATTCATCTTCTTCATGGTAGAGCTTGAGACAATGGGCGTTAACAATAAACGTCTTGCCATCTTTACCGTATAGTTCAACATATCTGGATGGATATTGATGTTTTACTACATATGGTCCAAGCCATTGAGATCTGAGTTTCGGCTGTTTGACTTTATATTTAGAGTGAAATAACAGAACTTTGTTTCCATGTTTGAATTCTTTTCTCATTTTAAGTTTTCTGTCATGCCATAATTTTGTTCTTGCTTTGTATAGACGGGAGTTTTCATATGCTTGATGGCAGAATTCGTCTAATTCATGTAACTAAAACATTCTTTTCTCACCAACGGCAATGAGATCAGGATTATAGTTTTTTAGTGCCCCGTTTGCATGTGGAGTTTGTTAAGACTCCTTAGATCATTTATAACTCGAGATTGTTTAGATCTCATCTAGGATTAACAATAACAAAGTTCATAGAATATGTATAGCAGAATTAACATAAGAACAATGTAATTGTGACAAGGTTTTTCTTCATTATTATTCACTCCAAGCCCCAATTCTACTTGATCAATGTAGAATGGTTATCTAAACTATAACAGGAATCAAAAGATCATTAAGGCTAAACCAACTATCATCTAGGCGTTTACAAAGACAATACGCCTAGAACATACACTTATTTAGTCGATTACATTTTTCTGTGCACACACACATACTTTTTCTGGATACCTAAAACTATGTGTCTATGATCTCTTTATATAGAGAGATCATAAGACTTACAAAGGAATCTTTAATGTATTAGGAAACTAATTAAATCTAATTAAAACTTTCCTAATCTTTATCTTTGATATCTTTGACCAAATCTTCATATCTTTTAAGCATATCTTCTAGAATTCTCCATCTTTGTAGAATTCCATTGTGGACGATTTGATCCCTTTTGTTTCAATCTTTTGTTCTTTTGTCTCATCAAATCTATAATTCCCAATAATCATCCCCTATTTGATGATGACAAAACAAACAATGTTCTTGCACGAACTTCATCATAAAGCCTGATGAAATCAAAGCTTCCCCTGAAGTTGAGATCATGGATCTCCCTAAATGAAACAAACTTCCTATGTAAATTGCTTCCCCTTAACTTAAGATCTTCCCCTTAAGTTATACTCTCCATGTCATGCCACCACACTAAATAAGTTGCAAATCATATATCTTTGTACCTTCTTCTTCCCCTTTTTGTCATTATCTAATAGGGGTCTTCTAGAGATATGCAACTTGGATCATAACAGCTACAAATCATATACCACAACTACTAATCCATCCTTCTAATGACTCAAATTGCCCTCCATGACACACAATTAAGAAAAATGAATCTGAGCAGTAGAAATCTAAACTAGCAGTAGTAATAATGACTAGCAGTAGTAATGAAAACCTTCTCCTCAAGTGGTGCATGTAGATGGTTAAACATGTTAACAATAAGCTTCCTCTGAAAAGTATGCTAACCATCTCTTGAATCTAGAACTATGTAGGCTCTTTGTAATGATCACTGATGAAGAAAACTGAGTATAACGAACTTGATGAAGAAGTAGAATAACCCAAACTTATGTCTTATGTATTGTTTATCCACATGACGTCGAACTCATACCAAGACCAAAATATAAGTAGACCGCAATCTCTTGACAAAATCCTCATCCTCAATGAGATACTGAGCACAATAACGTAACTCCTTTAAGTGATAGCAAATGTGCGCATTGAGCACCATAAGTTTGTAAATCACACACCTTTGCTAGATTTTGCAAGTCTTCGTCAACACCATATAAAACGAACAAGTTATCTTCAAAAGATGCAGGAGTTTTGAGATATGATAAGAACACGTACCCAAGTAATTCCACTCCATCTTCAAATAAGTCATAAACAATCATCTCCGTAACCAATTAATCTAATAAATCTAAAACAAGCCACATTAAACGAATCATCTTGTTCAATCTGAGATCCAAAACTATGTGTGTTTTCTTTTCTGTCCGAGATCTTCAGAATAACCAAGAACCAAAAATATGTATTATCCGATATCGAACAGTACTAATAGTATAAACATCTTTCTCGGACAACACTAATAGTATAAACTTCTTTCTCGGACAACACTAACAGTATAAACTTCTTTTTACTACTGTTAGAATCTAAACTTGGCATTATTTGCTTTGGCAGTAGAAACATAATAATAACAATAGAAGCTGCTTTTTAAACCTAGCAGTATTAACATGAACGGGCAGTATTAACAAATACTTCTTTGATAGCACTTGTTGTATACGTGGGCAGCATTATTATGCCTTGTAGCAGCACTACCTTTGGACATTGACTTGTTGTTGTTCCTTGGTATCCAATACACACGAACACCCAATAACAGTATTAACATTCGCCTGTGTTGACCTTATTCCCTTTTATTTCTGCAGCAACATCATCATCACGACCAAATCAAAACCTTAATAAATTAGGGTTTATCCACAACCTGTCATGACATTAACAATAACAAAGTCCCTAGTTGTGTTGTTGGGGTTAATAACATAACTAATTAGCTGCTACATTTGTGTAGTTGCTGCTTCATTCCATAAGTCATCATAACCTTTATTACACCCTTCGTTGTTGATGACTAAAGTTCATCTTCCAGAAACAAATAACACATGAAACCCTTGTGTTGACTTTAATTTTCACCAGGCTTAAATCATTCTTGTCATCACGTCTTGACCATGTTAGGGTTTTAATACCAGCCTTGAAGTCTGGAACCAAATATCACACAGATTCTACTTTATTGAGTTAGGATTTTGTGAAAACCCTAATGTTATCGAACTAGATCTTGTGACTTCCAAGTATCCAACGAAAACAATAACTTTCAGGCTTTGAACACATAAACATACTTCCTGATTTTACGAATTAGGGTTTTGGGAAAACCTTAACACCATCGAATTTGTCATGTTAACTAAAACAGAAAATCGTACCTTCATTAACCTTTATAAAGTTGACTAAAAACAACCTTGTAAGCTCTAGATCATTTAAGCTCTAAATAAATCCTTAGATCTGATACCAATTGTGGAGTTTGTTAAATCTCCTTAGATCGTTTAAGACTCGAGAATGATTAGTTCTCATCTAGGATAATGATAACACAGATTGAATATTTGCACAACGGAATTAATAAGGAAAGAATCAATGTTATCACAAGGTTTTTATTTTATTCAACACAACTTAGGATCGAAAATAACAAAGTATGTAGATACGCAGCAGAATTTAAATAAAGAACATTGTTATTTTCACAAGGTTTTGCATTTACATAAAGCCCTAATTCTATTTGATCAGAATAGAACGGTTACCTAACTATAACAGGATCAAAGAAACCTTTAATCTTAGGGCTAAACCACACTAGACATCTACATCACACCTATAGGATAGACACACACGTTTTGGGTACACACATAATCACACATTTTCATTTGCACACCTAAAACTATGTCTATGGATCTCTTTATATAATAGAGTCCATAAGACTTACAAAGGAAATCTATTTGAATTAGGAAACTTGTCAATCAGAATTAACTTCAGTCTTCTGTTTGACTAATCAGCATTAACTTCAGTCTTCTGTTTTAATTAGGAAACTTGTCAATCAGCATTAACTTCAGTCTTCTATTTGACTAATCAGCATTAACTTTAGTCTTCTGTTTGAATTAAGAAACTTGTTAATTAACTTTAGTCTTTGACTAATCTTGTTGTAACTTATCTTCAACATTAATCTTGATCTTGTAAAGTCAAATCAACATTAACTTCAGTTTGACTAATCTTGTTTCATTGTTTTGTATTATCAAATCAATAATTCCTAACAATCTTCCCCTATTTGATGATGACAAAACAAATATCTTGATCTTCCATAAATGAAACAATCTTCCAAGCTTCCCCTTAAGGTATAAAGATTTGATGATTTGCATCTTGTAGATCCTTGGTAGCTTAAGGGGAAGTTTTGATTCGTATATTAACTTCAAGGGAAGTTCGTGCTTATTTGGTTTTGTCATTATCAACTAGGGGAAGATTGTTGGGAATTATACTTGAGTTGATAAGACAAAACAAGAATGAAAAAAGAATGAAACATAAGGACCAAAGTTTTCAAGATGTGAAATCTACAAATGATGGAAGATTTGGTCAAAGATCTTCAAGATAAAGATTAGGAAAGATTTAAATAGTTTCCTTATATACAAATGATGGAAGATTTGGTCAAAGATCTTCAAGATAAAGATTAGGAAAGATTTAAATAGATTTAAATAGTTTCCTTATCTAATTGATTTACTTCCTTTGTAAGCCTGGATCTTTCCCTATATAAAGAGATCATAGACATAGGTTTAGAAGATAGAGAAACACATGAGAGTCGACTAGTATAGTCTGTGTGTACCAAAGGTGTGGCGTGTGTTTGTATTTTAAAGTAGAAAAGATAGACGTCTATAGTGTTTAACCTTAAGGATTGTTAAATCCCTATTACTAGTTAAGAGTAACCGATCTATTCTGATCAAATAGTATTTAGGGCTGTGATGAATAATAGAAAAACCTTGAAAACATCATTGTTCTTATTTATATTCTGCTGCATATTCTTATCATTGTTATTGTTAATCCTAGATGAGATCTAAACAATCTCGAGTTATAAACGATCTAAGGAGTCTTATCAAACTCCACAATTAGTATCAGAGCCATGGGGCTCTTGATCTAGGATACAAGGTTTTATTCGTGTTTAATTTTTGGTTTTGGTAACTGCTTAAATTCAGTAAAGTTAGGGTTTTCACAAAACCCTATTTCGGTAAAGAAAAGTTGTTGTCATTCTATGATTCCAAATTTAGTTAAGGTTCAGAAACATATTAGGGTTGATCATGTTTAATCTGCTGGTGTGAGTATTGTGATTAAACTTTCCGTTGTGCTTTAATTCATAAACAACCCTATATTTATGATGAGTTGGTGTCGAAGGCTGCAAGTCTAGAAGTTGATGTTTGTGTTTTCAGAAGACACAAGATCCAGAAGGTTAAAGACAAAGTAAAAGACACCATGATCGTGTTTTTAATAGAAGCAAGTTAATATTCTGAAACAACAACAGCATCAGTTATAACTCTTCTAGGGTTTCATTTGTTGGAACTAAACCCTAAGGCTCAAGATCATTTGATAGTTGGAGAAGGGTTTTGGATTGAAGTTACTGGTGGCATATTATTTAGTATTGCTAGGGTTGAAAGCAGTTACTACTGCCAATATATTTGGAGGAAGTAGTAAGTTAGTACTGCTTGTAAAAATTTTAGTACTGCTTCCTTTACAAGTTAATACTGCTACTGTTGAACTTAATACTGCCAAGGAAGAAAGTTAATGCTGCTCGTACATGTTAATATTGGTGGTACATATATTAGTGTTGCTAGGAGGTTTGGAATTGTTAATATTGCTGGCGTTGATCGATATCGGTTGACACACACGTTTGGATCTCGGACAGAACTATTTTTTACAATAGTTTATTCTTATTGGTTTTAATGGCTATTATTTTTGGGATTTATTGAAGATGTGATTACGAAGACGATTGATTATCACTTATTTGATGTTGTAGTTGAATTTCACGAGTGCGTGTTCTTATCATGTCTTAAAGTGGGTGTTAAACTTTGAAGATAACTTGTTCGTTTTATATAGTGTTGACGAAGACATGAAAAATCTAGCAATGTGTAATTTTTCTTATGGTGCTCAATGCTTATATTCACTATCACTTAAAGGAGTTATGTTGTAGTGCTCAGTGTCTCATTATAGAGGATGAGGATTTTGTCAAGAGGTTGTGGTCTACTTATACTTCCTGGTTTTGGTATGAGTTCGACGTCACATTGATAAACAAGACATAAGACACAAGTTTGGGATATTCTACTTCTTCATCAAGTTTGTTATACTCAGTTTTCTTCATTAGTGATCATTACATAGAGCCTACAAAGTTTGAGATTCAAGAGATGGTTAACATATTTT
Organism: Tanacetum coccineum; assembly: GCA_026074375.1. Taxonomy (NCBI): domain Eukaryota; kingdom Viridiplantae; phylum Streptophyta; class Magnoliopsida; order Asterales; family Asteraceae; genus Tanacetum; species Tanacetum coccineum. The sequence continues at coordinate 14,543 of BQNB010052385.1, forward strand.
TCAGGGGAAGCTTATTATTAACATGTTTAACCATCTACATGCACCACTTAAGGGGAAGTGTTTTGTTACTACTGTTGATCTTTATTACTACTGCTAGTTTAAATTTCTACTACTTAGATTCATTTTTCTTAATTGTGCATCATGGAAGGCAATTTGAGTCATTGGAAAGATGGATTAGTAGTTGTGGTATATGATTTGTAGCTGTTATGATCCAAGTTGCATATCTCTAGATGACCCCTATTCGATGATTACAAAAAGGGGAAGAAGACTACACGTTTATTGATTTGCAGCTTATTATGTGTGGTGGCATGTTCAAGGAAGTCATAAGTCAATAGGAATCATTGAAGATAGTTTCATTCATAAAGATTGTTTTGTAATATCAAATAGGGGAAGATTGTTAGGTTTATTGATTTGATGATTACAAAACTACATGTGCTTAAATGAAGACGAATGAAATAAAGGATTAATATGACACTTTGGTATTTTACATATGGAAGAATTAAAAGCTGGAAGATTTCCAAGAAGATATGCATTGAAAATTCAAAGAATATCAAAGAATATCTTCATATATTAACTTCAGGGGAAGTTCGTGCTGATTTGGTTTTGTCATTATCAACTAGGAGAAGATTGTTGTGAATTATACTTGAGTTGATAAGACAAAACAAGAATGAAAGAAGAATGAAACATAAGGACCAAAGTTTCCTTATCTAATAATCTACAAATGATGAAAGATTTAGTCAAAGATCTTTAAAATAAAGATTAGGAAAGATTTAAATAGATTTAAACAGTTTACTTATCTAATTGATTTACTTCCTTTGTAAGTCTTGATCTCTCCCTATATAAAGAGATCATAGACATAGGTTTAGAAGATAGAACAAACACATGAGAGTCTACTAGTATAGCATGTGTGTACCAAAGGTGTGGTGTGTGTTTGTATTGTAGAGTAGAAAAGATAGACGTCTATAGTGTTTAGCCTCAAGGATTGTTAATCCCTGTTACTAGTTAAGAGTAACCGATCTATTCTGATCAAATAGTATTTGGGGCTGTGTTGAATAAAAGAAAAACCTTGAAAACATCATTGTTCTTATTATTATTATTCCGCTGCATATTGTTAATCGTTGATGTTTGTGATCCTAGATGAGAACTAATCATTCTCGAGTCTTAAACGATCTAAGGAGTTTTATGAAACTCCACAATTGGTATCAGAGCTTAGTATTGCAAAGAAGCTTAGTATGTTGATCCTTCATCAGCAGTACTAAGGCTTCATTCAATAGTCTTAAGTTAGTACTGGCAGTACTAACTCTCTTCTAGCAGTACTAAGTTTATACTAGCAGTACTAAGTAGGTTAGTACTATTAGTTCAACACTTAACCATTTTTCATGAATAACCTTTAGCAGTACTCACTCATGACTTGACAGTACTAAGTTGTGAAGATTTATTCCTAACAGTCCTCCCTTAAACTTGCGATTTACCCTAAAATCTCAAGTTTCTTCTGTATCAAATCTTCTAGCTTATTCTGCTGAGGATGCTTCCAAACATACTATCTTCATTGATCAACTTGAGATCTGATAAACCTCAAAAGCTCATATGCCATTTCAGTGACATTATAATTCACATGAAGTTTCCATCAAAGCATTCTTGTAAGTGTATATTGTGGAAGTGGATACTTTTTCTCAACTAACATATAAATGCTTACTTCTCTGAGCATCAAAGAGTGAACCCCACACGAATCATAAAGTTTCCATTCTATCAACTCTTGACTATGATGATTTTTCCAAACTGCATCATCTTCATCTGGTTCAAACATAATCTTCATACCTCCCAGAGCATTAGATCATCAAAACCTGGTCTTGTAGATGCATACTTCTCACTAAAAAGTCTATACAACCCAATCAAATCTTCTCTATCAAAAACATTTAGCATCTGACTAAAGAATATATAAGTCTTGAAACTTTCATCTACCCTGTGTATCTTATAGTATCCCACATCTTCTTTGCAATACGATTTCCAACCAACTATTGGGGATTTAATAGCCAATGGAGTCACATTAATTATTTCTTCAGAATCAGAAATAACTTCCATATACTCCATAAGTGTAAGTTTTTTTGGATCATCCTGCTTCTTTTGTCTTTTGTCCTTGTCCTCTCTAGCTGTTGAAGCCTTTCTTTTCAATCTTACTTCAACTATAACATCTTCTTTCTGAACTATCTCTTCTTCAACTAGTTTCTGAATAAAACCTGATCTCTTCATAACTTCTTTTTCAATCTCAGAATCCTTAGGTACAAAGGAATTATTTTGATCCCAAACTCTTTCTAATATGGGTCTAATATCTTCATACTTCATTCCTTTGAAATAACTTTGCTTATATTCTCCCTGATTCTTCAAATATACACACAAGTTCTTCCTTACTTCAGCTTTAGAGAAAGACCTATTCTGAATTGTATGATATCTTATCACAATAGGATCACTCAAATCAATATAAGTTTGACTAATCTTAGCTATACCTTCTTCCCTTTCATCCAGCTACCTTTGTAATTCCAGGGCTTTTTCAAAATCATACTTTTCTTGTTCTTGTCTTGCTGTACTCTTTGCTAACTCTTCAGCTTGTAGCTTTTGAGCTAATTCTTCATCATAACCTATCTGCATCATCTCTTTCTTCTTGATTTTCTTTGGAGGCTCAGACTCTTGTATAATAGCTTTACCTTTGTCTTTTCTTGTGAAAGGGTAGGAGCAACATAAGTTCTTTTGTCAAGTAGTAGTACCCTCTTATGCTTGTTCAACATGATTTGAACGAATCTGGGATACATCAAAAATTTGGACCTGCTATCCAAGTTCTTCACCATTGCTTCAAATATCATCTTTGAAAAGTTGAAAACCCTGTTTGTGGCTAAACAAATTATAGCAATTGTTATATTACTGCTAAACTTCTCCCAAGCAATCTTCTTAGGGCTTAAGCAGTGAAGAATATTATGTATCAAGAACCTCTATTAAGGTGAAAAATGACCCTTTTGGAAGGTCAACTTGTCAGAATCAAAAACATACCTTATAAGAGCTAGCTGCTTAAAGATTTCAGTATTAGGTAGAGTAGTAATACCATCAGTGTCTTCCAACTTGAGATACCTTCTTATAGATGCCTCAGAGATAAGCTTGACATGTCTATCTATGGTAGCAGTGATTTGAACTTCACCAGAGTCTAAGGTGTTTGCAATAGCTGTTTGCCAAAATTGGTGAATGAGTGAAGTGTAGATAGTAGGATTTTTAGTTAGAGCAAACTTGATATGACTTGAGTTTAAGAAATCCACTATCTGATCAAAATCTTCACTTCCCTCGGACTTTCTTAAGAAAGCGACCATGTTGTGTGTATTGCAAAACTCCAAATTTGCCATTGTTGTGTGAAAAGATTGAGTGAGGTCTGGGATTGGTTTGGTTGTGAGAGAATGTATGTTTGACAAAGTGAATTGAGTTTTTATAGAGAGCACTTAAGATTTTGAGTTTACCGACTGAATAAAGTTGTGTCTTTATCACGAAGAAAGCTTATAAAGGAAAGAAAGATCAAAAAGTATCCAAATTATAGACCCCTATAAGCGAAGTTGTTGGTGAAAATATCTCAACGGTTATAAATAATTAATGAAAGTGTGTTATGCCTTCACCAGTAGTAACAGCTTCATAGCAGTACTAAGTTAAGCCTAGCAGTACTAAATGATGCACCAGCATTACTAAGTTTTAGACTAACAGTACTAACTAATGCCCAGCAGTACTAAATTTTGGACTAACAGTACTAACTTATGAGAGGCCAGTATTAACTCTAAGTTGATTCCAAAAAGCATCTCTCAAACTCTCTTTCTGTTTTTAGCTCACAATTTCTCTCATTTCTTTTTCTCACCAATTCACTCTATCTGTTTTTGATTCACATAGCTCTCTCTCTGTTTTTTAGCTCACATTATCTCTCTTTTCTTTTCCTCACCCATTTCTCTCAGTTTTAGATAATTTTGTACAAAGTGCCATCAAATCCTTTAGTTTCATACTATCCTCCCCACTTCCAATTGTGTTAAATCTTGAGAGAGGTGGGTTATTGGACTTTTTAGATACAGTCTCAAACCAAGTTTGAGCATCTGCATCCCCCAATATGGTATCTTGGCACCTGGGACCACTACCTAAACCAGTTCCCTAAGGAAGAGACTCATTAAGTGTTGCTATGGATTGGGTCTTATATTATGTTACCACTGTCCTGCTCTACTTCTAAGCTTTCCATTCTGTCTCCCTACTCCTTATGGATAGTCTCATCTGCTACAAGATTAGTAGGTCTATTAGACTGAGATATCTTAGTGACCTTTCATTTGGTTGACTAATAATGGAATGATGAATGATTCAACATGAATGAGTGTAATAATTGAAACTCTAATGACAACAGTATTAAGTTAGTTAGGCAGCACTAACTTTTGACTCAGCAGTACTAAAATTTGTCTAACAATATTAACTTTTTCTCTAATAATTATACAATAACATGCCTCTATTCATCACAAGCACACTAGAAAGAACTAGATAGACATGTGAGATTTCATGAGGATCCATATTTATGCATAACCCATGAATAAAAGTTAAGAACTGTTAACAAAACCAACATACCAGTTTTAACTTCAAATTCATCCAAAAAGCATCTCCAAGCCATTGCTACCATCAATCTGAAGAATCCTCCACTTTAGAGATTGAGTAATCCAATGCTAGCATTCAAAAAGTTAAATCTGCTAACATCAAAAGCCTTTGTGAGAAGATCTGCAACATTTTGGTCTGTGTGAATCTTGATCACTTGAATTAGCTTCTTCTCATAAGAATCTCTAATGAAATGGTGCCTTATCTCTATCTGCTTGGTTTTAGAGTGAAACACTGGATTCTTGACAATACAAATGGTGCTTTCATTGTCAATGTAAATCTTTGTCTTCATGAAATTAAACCCATAATCTAGCATTTGATTTTGAATCCATAACACCTGTCTATAGCAATTTGTAGCAGCAACATACTCTGCTTCAATAGTGAAGTTAGCAACTATGGTTTGCTTTTTACATTGCCATGAAATCAATCTTTTGCCTAGGAATTGGCAACCTCCAGTTGTGTATTTTCTATCCAGGCTAGCTCCAGCATAATCACTATCAGAAAAGGCTTCCAAGTCAAATGGTAAATCTCTAGGATACCAAAGGACTAATTTTGGCTGACCTTTCAAATATCTAAAGATCCTTTTTACTGCATGAAGATGTGAAGACTTTGGAGTAACTTGGAACCTTGCATAAGCATACATAGCAAATGTCATATCAGGCCAAGAAGCTGTTAAATACATTAATGAACCAATCATTGATCTGTATAAGTTTACGTCTACATCTTCAGCTTCTTCATCCTTGATCAATGCCTTGTTAGGGTCCATTGGATTGCTTGCTGTCTTTATTGATGAAAAATCAAACTTCTTCAGGATTTCAGCCACATACTTGTCCTGGCTGATGAAGATTCCATCACTCTTCTGTTGAACCTGAAGTCCCAAAAAGAAAGAAAGTTCTCCTATAGAGCTCATTTGGAACTTGTCATGCATCAGCTTTTCAAACTCAGTACTCAACTCTTTCTTGGTTGATCCAAAGATGATATCATCAACATAAACCTGTACTAGCAGGATATCATCTTTATGTCTTTTAATGAACAATGTTTTATCAATTTGACCCCTATGAAAACCATTGTCCAGCAGATAAGTTGACAATGTCTCATACTAAGCTCTTGGGGCTTGATGTAGTCCATAGAGGGCCTTTTCTACCTTGTAGACTTTATGTGGAAAGTCTGGATCTTCAAATCTAGGAGGTTGACAAACATATACCTTCTCTTCTATCTTTCCATATAGAAAGGCACTCTTTACATCCATTTGATAGACTATAAAACCTTTGAAGGAAGCATAAGCTAGAAATAGTCTTATGGCTTCTATCCTTGCTACTAGTGCAAAAACTTCATCATAGTCTATACCTTCCTCTTGAGTATGTCCCTGAGCTACTAGTCTAGCTTTGTTATTCACTACTATGCCTCTTTTGTCCTTTTTATTTCTAAAAACTCACTTAGTACCAATTGCCCACTTGTCTCTAGGTAAATCTACCAAGGTCTAAACTTTTAGAAGTTTAACCTGTAGAAGCTCATCCTGCATTGCTTCCACGCAGCTTGGATCTTTTAGGGCTTGGATTGGTTTCTTGGGTTCCATTTGAGATAAAAAAAACAGGCAAACAGATAATTTTCAAAATCTTTGTGATTTGTTCTCCTAAGCTTGTGAATTGAGGAGATTAAACCATGTTCTTTATTTGACTTGTTCATGTGTCTTGTCTGTACTGGTGTAACTAAACTTCTAATCACTTGATTTTCAGGATGATCCTTATGAAATTTGGTGAAAGGAGCATCAGGAACTGAATAAGATGTAATCACATTGTTCATGTCAACTTCTTCTTCCACATCTTCATCATCATAAGCATTACCAAAAATTATAGTATTATCCATTGGAGACACATTTGGAACATGTGGAAGGGCACATGCATTTCTGAAAGGAGAAAATTGTTCAAGCTAATCTTGTAAACTTCTGGCAACATTAATTGGTGATGATGGAGCGGTATTAGTGAATGATGGTCCAGCAGTACTAACAGGTGGACTAACAGTATTAAAACTATTAGTACTGTTAATGTGTTTAGTCTGCTTTTCCTATTGAAGTAGCCTTTCTAACTCTCTTCTTATGGCTTGATCATCCTGCCCATCATTATCTGAAACTCCATTTTCATCCACTTGAGTAGGCTTCATTCCAGCATGTTCTTCACTGTTCTTAGGACCATAAGAGATTAATAGATCAGTTATGCAGATATGTATCATAATGTACTCTTGTTCAGGTTCTTTCATTATTTTAGCTTGACCTGCAACAATGATATCTTTGTTTCCTGCAATACCATTAGTTTGATTTTCTGCAAAAACTGGCACATAGTTCATAGATATTGTCAAAGAATCAACATCAAAAAGCCAGTCTGGTCTATTTCCTTTCACATTAGGTGCATTTTCAAGAAATCTAATGTTTAAGGTCTCTTCAACAATCCTGGTCCTTTTGTTAAATACTCTCATAGCCTTACTAACCATAGAGTACCCAACAAAATATCCCTCATCAGCTTTTTCTTCAAATTTACCTAGATGATCCCTGGTATTTAAGATGGTAACAGGACAACCAAAAGGTTTCATGAAGTCTATCAATGGGGGTCTCCTACAAATAAGTTCATAGGGTGTCTTGTTATGAGGCTTAATGATTAAGACTCTATTGAGTACATAGCAAGCAGTATTAACTGCTTCTGCCCAAAAGGTGGTTGGCAACTTAGAGTTAACTAAAAAACTTCTTGCAGCCTCTATCAGTGTTCTATTCCTCCTTTCAGCAACCCCATTCTGCTGAGGAGTCCTAGCAACACTGAATTCCCTCTTAATCCCCTTCATATCACAAAACTGGTTCATAACACTATTTTTGAACTCAGTTCCATTGTCACTCCTGATAACTTTTACTTTATAGTCTAGTTGATTTTCTATTCCTGTTATGAAGGTCTTTAGGATCTCACTAGTTTCATCCTTAGAGGCCAAAAAGAATACCCAAGAAAATCTACTAAAGTCATCAGTGACAACTAGGTAATAAGACTTTTTCACTAAACTCTTAACATTTGTAGGGCCAAATAAGTCCATATGAATCATATGTAAGGGTTTGTTAATTGAGTTCACAAGTTTGGTCTTATAGGAGGCTTTGTGTTGCTTTCCTTTCTGACAAGCAACACAAGAATGATCATTTTCAAAAAAATTGAGGGTAAACCTTTTACAAGGTTTCCCCTAACCAGTTTGTTTATATTTTTGAAGTTAATATGCCCAAGCCTCCTGTGCCATAAATTGGATTCATCAATTGTGGCTTTAGCAAAGAGGCAAGTTAAACCTCCAGTGGGAACAATACTCCTTAGGTCAACACTGTAAATGTTATCCTTTCTTGGAACTCTCAGCAAGACTTGACTTTCATCAAGTAGCTTAAAGTTAGAAGATAAGACAAGACATTCAATATTAGTAAAAAGAACATTGTTCTTTTTGTCACACATTTGTGACACACTGAACAGGTTATACTTAAGCTCCTCACAAAAATACATATCATCAAAATCCAATTTTCCTGTTTTGATTTTACCTTTTCCAGAAATTCTACCTTTACCATCTCCAAAGGAAACAAATCCACCATCATAGTCTTCAAACTCAGTAAGATAGCACTTGTTTCCTATCATGTGCCTAGAACAACCACTGTTAATTACTCCTTTTTCCTTATACTCCTTCTGCTGTGGGTTGCCCTGCACATATAATAAGAGGTTTAGGTTCTTTTGGGGATCCAAGCCATTATAGACTTGGATCTGCCTCGTGCATCAATGTAAGAATATTTCTTGAAAGTTGTTGATGCACTACTGTGTTTGGATTTCCAAACCCAGCATGCTGAGGCCTTTATAGCATTATTCCCTTTTCCCTTATTTACACTTACTACTGCTCATTCCCTAGCATTAGTATCATTTACCCTGACAATATTAACTTTATTTTTGAAAACACTATTCTTGTTTGCTGGATACTTATTGAAGGGCCTTATGGCTTGTGAATGTCCTCTTTTGTAAGCATTTGATATTGGTCTAAAATGTTTCACAATTGGTTTTGAGTCAGCAGTGTTAACTGGTCTAACAGTATTAACTGGTGTACCAGCAGTCTTAAGTTTGCTTGACTTGGTTAAAAGAGATTGTGGAACAAATCTTCTTTTAGGGTAAGGGTTAGTCATTTTATTAGCAAATTTCTTGTGATTCACCCTTCTTGTGTTGTTCCACACTGGTCTTACAACTTTTTGATCACACACATAATGAAGATGCTCAAAACTACCACAAACAAAACAAGCTTTATTTATCATTTTAAAGTTACTTCCTAGTCTTTGGGACTTAAGATTGTTCCAATTTCTTAGGTTCCCTCGAGGATGATGTTTGTTTTGTTTAGGGGTTTCTATTTTCTCAACTGTTTCCCTGGCAGTCTTAACAAATTTTATCTTTTCAGTACTAGGTCTAACAATTTTAGTTTCTACATTAGATTTAAATTCTTCTTCACATTCATCATCAGAAGTCCAATCCTCAATGATTGGAGGACTAAAGTTTTCTTTCCTAACAGTATTAGATTCAACTGTGTTGGACACACTCTTATCAACAGTCTCAAGTTTTGACTCAAAAGTCTTAACATCACTAGATACAATATTAGAAACAACATCCAAAGACTTACTTTCAACATGTTCATCTATAAATGTTAGATCAGGTTTAGGGGGCATGTAATTCCCTGTATAAGGTGGGGGAACTGCATGATATCCCTTATCTGATTTGGACTTAGCATTCTCTTGATTCTTTAACATCTCAGATGAACTCACAAAACTATCTAGTTCAGAAGTAGCTGCATTGTATCCTAGTCCTGTTTTAACTTTGTCACTTACTTGACTTTCCAGCAAATTGTTTAAAGATTTAGATGAGTTTTGAAAATTTTCTAATTTTAGTTTTAACTCATCTCTCTCTTTTTCTGCTTTTTCTAATTTCTTTTTGTTTTCAACTAAGGCATTATCTCTTAGTTTAACTTCAAGGTTTAAAACTTTAATGCTCTCTTCAAACACAACCTCATTTTTCTTATAGTGTACTAGTCTATCTTCTACAGACTATAAACCTGCTTTATAAGATACTAAATTAAATTGAGACTTTTTGTAATCTGAAGCCAAACTGTCATATTGTTCTTTGAGAGTAGCATAAGCTTTAACACATGATTTAGAACAAGAATCTACCTCAAAATCTGAATTAGAAGAACTTCCTGAAGATGTATATGCCATTAATGCAATGTTTGTAGGATGCTCTTCTTCAGCTTGGTAGCTCCAATCATACCCTCCAATTTCATCTTGAGCAATCAAGGCATTTTCAGTGGGAGTATCCACTGAGATACTTCTTTTATTAATCTCTCTCCCTTTGTTTTCCTGAATCTTTGGAGCCCTACATTCTCTTGCAAAGTATCCATTTTTATGGCAATTGAAGCATTTAACTTTTGACCTGTCAAATCCAATTCTTTGACCATTTATGTCTAATCTCCTTCCTGTTCTTTTGATGAATCTTCTAGCTTTGATTGTCAGCATTGCCATTTCCCATTGTAGATCCATTTCTTCTAGGTCATCAGGATCAATTTGTTCTAGGTCCTCTTGAGCAAGTTGAGGAGAGTTAGGCTGACTTGCAAGGAATGCATGTATCACAGCATCACTAAGGTTATCTACAAATGTAGAGTTAACACTATTGCCTTGAGTATGAGCAGCACTAACTCCATTAGTAGTGACATTTGCTTCATTTGTGCTGTTGGTGCTGTTATTGCTGTTTGAAGACACAAAGGCCACATTTTGTGGATTTTTGCTTGATCTTGATGATCCTGAAAGTTTAGGTTCATATATCTTCAAGTTGTTGTACAATTCATCTAAACTTATGGTTTCAATCTTCACTTTGTTCCTCTAGATCAAAGCATGAGTCTTCCATTCAGATGGAAGGCTTCTCAATAGTTTTAAGTTTATGTACTCTTGCTCAAGAACTTCACCTTGAACTTCTAACTGACCAATAAGTTTTTGCAACCTTTCAAAGGTTTGATCTAACATTTATGAGCTTAATCTTCCAAAGTTCTTATATTGTTGCTTGAGTAGTGTCTTCCGAGCCTTCTTGGATTCCTTGTTTCCTCCATACCTCTTCTCTATTGCTTCCATTAGCAATTTTGCATCTTTATATGAATGGAACTTTAGTTGATCCTTATTTGGGAGTGCCATCAACAGAGTTCCTCTAGCTTTCATCTCATTCCTTCTGTCCTGAATTTCTTCTACAGTAGTAGGTTCATATATCTGCTCAACTTCTCTAACAGTTCTCTTCAGCACTTTGTTACCATTCAGAATCACTTCCCAAATAGAGTAATCAGTCATGAGAAAGTATTGTTCTATCCTCATTAGCCAGAGATCATATTCCCCTGGATTGAGGATAGGAAGTCTTGCAGTCAGAGTAGTAGTATTTCCTGCCTCCATCTTGAGAAATAGAACTAGTATATATTGTTTGTATCTTCTTATTCAAAGCTTCACAACAAGCTCTGATACCACTTGTTGATCCCAAACTGATCTTGTCTTCCTTTAGCTTGTTTTTAAAGGTTAGCAACCTTTGATAAATCCAAGCTTACTATGACAGAAACTTTGATTGTGAATACTACAAGTTATGCGGAATCTAACTTGTAATACTAAGAAGAATAACAACAATTGAACAATAATATTATCACCAAACTTTAAGCTTCAATATATTAATACAAACACTCTTAATAGTGTTGGGGTTACAGAACAACCTTGAAGCTCTACAAATTGTTTTCTATGAATGTCTATTAGTTGTATTTTTCTCTATGACCTATGATCTCTTTTTATAGACATAAGGAGTCATAGTCAAACTACAATTACTAAATTACCATACTAAAAGATATACAACATCTTTTCCTAAAATAACTCATACTTATCTCTTCACACGTCTTCATCTTCAAGCAGTCTTTATCCTTCATCAGCAGTACTAAGACTTCATTCAGCAGTCTTAAGTTAGTACTGGCAGTACTAACTCCCTTCTAGCAGTACTAAGTTTATACTAGCAATACTAAGTAGGTTAGTACTGTTAGTTCAACACTTAGCCATTTTTCATGAATAACCTTGAGCAGTACTAAATAAGCTTAGCAGTACTAACTCATGACTTGACAGTACTAAGTTGTGAAGATTTATTCCCAACATACTAAGCTTTATTAACACACGTTTTTCACATAGGCTTTGATAGGAATTAAGATCGTTTAAGCTCTAGTTTGTTTAGAACTAATCTAGGATTAATAATAACAAAGGCGGAATATTCAAACAAAGAATCATTGTTATTAAACAAGGTTTTACATTAATACGTTACACTCTAAGCCCCAACAATCTTGCCCTATTTGATGATGACAAAACAAACACCTTGATCTTCCACATCTTGATCTTCCATAAATGAAACAATCTTCCCCTTAACTTGATATCTCCATGCCACCATACTTTAATAAGATGCAAATCATATCTCTATAATATCTTCCCCTTTTTGTCATAATCCAATAGGGAACTTGTGAAGATATGCAACTTGGATCTTTTACAACTACAAACCATATATCACACTTCTAATTCAGCCTTCTAATGTCTCAAATTATCCTCCAAGATGCATAATAAGAATAATGAATTCAAGTAGTAGAAACTTAAACTAGCAGTAGTAATAATGACTTAGCATTAGTAAGTGAAAACCTTCCCCTCAAGTGGTGCATGTAACATGTCTAAATGGTAACACTTTTTCCATATGCTTCCCCCGAAACCAATACGTTAACCATTTCTTGAATCTCGTATTTTGTAGGCTCTATGTAATGATTACTGATGGAGAAAACTCAGTATTACAAACTTGATGCTGAAGTAGAATATCCCAAACTTGTGTCTTATGTCTTGTTTATCCATGTGACGTCGAACTCATACCAAGACCAAAATATAAGTAGACCGCAATCTCTTGACAAAATCCTCATCCTCAATGAGACACTGAGCACTACAACGTAACTCCTTTAATTGATAGCAAATGTGCGCATTGAGCACCATCAGTTTGTAGATCACACATTGCTAGATTTGTCAAGTTGTCATTAACTCATATAAGCTTAAACAAGTTATCTTCAAAGTAATAAGCCTGCTAGAACTCGACTCTAAAATATGATAAGAACACGTACCCATGAAAGTCCACTTCAACTCCAAATAAGTAATAAAAACTTATCCTCGTAATCACTTCTTGCAGTTAATCCCAAAAATAGCCTTTTAATTAGTTTATGTGAATCTGAATCTGATAACATTAGCTTCCCCTTAAACCAAGCAACACTAACATAGTCTGACAGCATTAATCAGTTTTGACATTGGCAGCATTAACCAGATACTTGGCAGCATTAATACGAACCAACATTAATAATCTTAACCAAATAGCACAAAGAAGTTATATATGAGAATAAACACAAACCCTTAAATTTAGGGTTTTCCCATTATAAACCTTTCTTTAATATGATTACTTTCCTTCTTAATTCGAAACCGTAAATCATAACCATATATGATGTACTCATATATTCTTCTGGCAGCATTAATAAGCAGCACTTAATATGTATTGGGAGTATTAAATATCAACTGTTAAATCACCAACTTCTAATACAATAATCCACGAATATTGCTGCTTCTACACCTCGTCTTTGAAATAAACAGAAATAATAGTAGACAAAACCCTATTAGGTTTTATCTTGTCGTTTAAGAACAAGTAAGTACCTCCATTCAGTGAATGTTCAAGGTCGATACTCAAACAGTACATAAAGTAATGAATCCCTAAAAACATCAAAACCTTAACCAAAAGGGAATTGATTTGTTCATGAGAAGAATTAGTAACTAACCCTTGTGTTGCAAACCTGATACTTTAACATGAAGCCTGAACAATGAGTGAAAGCATAAAGGAAAACGTCCATGGTTGCTGTACACTAGTAGATCCTTTGATGCTTCAAACCTTTTGTTCATCGTTATCCTTGATCAAAAGAAATCTTCAATAATGAACCTAGACCTCCAATAACCCTTTTTGTTGATCTTCTATAAACCACAAATCAACAGACCTTGAAATTTGTAACTAAAAACTATACTTTATGTTTGATTGAATTTAGGGTTTGATGAAAACCCTAATTTTACCGAAAAACAAAAATCTAAAACAAGTTTCTTTCTAAAACCTTGTAGAATCCTAGATCAAGAGCCCCCAAGCTCTAAAACCACTTGATAGGAATTAAGATCGTTTAAGCTCTAGTTTATTTAGAACTAATCTAGGATTAATAATAACAAAGCGAAATAATCAAACAAAGATTCATTGTTATTAAACAAGGTTTTATATTCACACATTCACACCAAGCCCTAATTCTATTTGATCAGAATAGAACGGTTACAATCTAACAGGGTTCAAGGAAACCTTGATACCTTGGGGCTACACCAACTCTAATAGATGTCTACATCTCTACACGTTTTGGTGCACACATACACTTTTTCACTTGCACACCTAAAACTATGTCTATGGATCTCTTTATATAATAGAGTCCATAAGACTTACAAGGAAAACTAATTGTATTAGGAAACTAAATCTTCCTAATCTTTATCTTTATATCTTTGACCAAATCTTCTATATTAGGAAACTAAATCAGTATTAATTTCCAGTTGTAACTTATCTTCAATCAGCATTAAACTTGATCTTTATTTTTTTAAGCAAGTCTTCTAGAATCCTCCATCTTCTAAAATTCCATATAGACGACTTTGATCCTTTTGTTATCCTTTTGTTTCATTCTTTTGTATCATTGTTTTGTATCATCAAATCAATATAATTCCCAACAATGCACGGTGTTCAATTTCAAACGGTAGGTGGCAGTTTTTACCATATAAGAGTTTATAAGGTGTGGTTCCGGTTGGAGTTTTATAAGCGATTCTGAAAGCCCACAGAGCATCATTAAGTTTTCTTGACCAAACAGCGAGATTGTCTTTTACTTTTTTTAAGGATACGTTTGAGGGCTTTGTTGGTATTTTCAACTTGTCCGCTTGTTTGAGGGTGATAGGATGTAGAGAAACGGTGAGTAACTCCATATCGTTTAATGGTTTTTTCCATAATTTTGTTGCAGAAATGAGTACCTCGGTCGCTTATGAGAGCTTTGGGCATTCCAAAATGGAAAAATAGTTTTTTCAAGAATGAAATAACAACTCTGGCATCGTTCGTTGGAAGGGCTTGAGCTTCAGCCCATTTGGATACATAGTATACAGCGACTAAGATATATTCGAATTTGTATGATTTCAGGAATGGTCCCATAAAGTCAATACCCCATATGTCAAAAACTTCGCATACTTGAATGCTGTTTAAGGGCATCTCATCTCGTTTAGAGATGTTTCTAGTTCTTTGACATGCTTCGCAAACGCGAACCAGAGTATGAGCTTCTTTGATGATTGTCGGCCAATAAAAGCCTGAGTCTAAGACTTTTTTAGCTGTGGTTGTTGGTCCATAATGTCCACCAGTAGGTCCGTGGTGACATTGATCTAAAATGGTATGAGTTTCTGATTCTGAGACATAGCGTCAGATCATACCGTCTGAACATACTTTAAAAAGATAGGGATCTTCCCAAAGTAGTTTTGAGGTCAGAGAAGAATTTGTTCTTTTATTGATACGTCATTCCTTTGGGTATAATATCACCTACCAAATACTTTGCAAAGTCTTCGAACCATGGTATGTCTCTGGTGCTAATTTTCATAAGAGTTTCTCTAGGAAAGTTATCGGTGACTTCATTGGTATCACTTGTCTCATCATTTTCAATCCGAGATAAGTGGTCAGCGACAACATTTTCCGTACCTTTTTATCTTTTATATCGATATCAATTTCTTGCAATAGTAGTTCCAACATATAAGACGTGGTTTAGCATCCTGCTTTTAGAATAGATGTTTTAAAGCGGAGTGATCGGTATAGACAATAGTTTTGGATAATACCAAGTAGGGTCAGAATTTGTCAAATGCAAAGACTACAGCCATAAGTTCCTTTTCAATAACTGTATAACTTTGCTGAGATGCATGAAGGGTTTTGCTTGCAAAATATATAGGGTGAAAGTGTTTTCCATCTTTTTTTCCTAAGACTGCTCCAACTGCGAATTCACTTGCATCACATATGAGTTCAAATGGAAGATTCCAATTTGGGCTCACAATCACAGGAATATATGTGAGTTTTTCTTTTAATTATTTGAATGTCGTGTGACATTCATCATTGAATTCAAATGGAGTTTCATTTTCAAGCAACTTGGTTAAAGGACGGGAAATTTTTGAGAAGTCTTTAATGAAACGTTAATAGAAACCAGCATGTCCTAGAAAACTTCTAATGCCTTTGACATTAGTAGGGGGTGAAAGTTTAGAGATTACGTCAATTGTCTTTTCAGTTCAACCTGCTCCAGAAACTTTGTGTCCAAGCACAATTTCCCTTTTTAACCATGAAGTGACATGTTTCCTAATGAGGACGAAGATTTGCATCCTTGCAACTTTGAAGCATTTTTGTCAATATTATTTAGACAATTACGAAGGGAGTTTTCCAAAGACGGAAGTCGTCCTATGAATACTTCTACAGTTCTTCGGATTCATGTCATGAAAGATGGCTAACCATGCACCTTTGAAAAGTAGCGGGAGCATTAAATAAACCAAAAGGCATTCGCCTGTAAGCGTATGTTCCAAAAGGGCACGTGAAGGTTGTTTTTTCTTGATCCATGGGATCGATTGGTATTTGGAAATATCCAAAAAAACCATCGACGAAACATAAATATTTCTTTCCTGCTAGTCTTTCTAACATTTTATCCATGAATGGCAACGAAAAGTGATCTCTTGTTGTTGCTTCATTGAGTTTACAATAATCAGATTCATACTCCCACCTGTAACGGTTCTGGATATGTTGGGACATTTCATCTTGTTGGTTAGTGATAACTGTGATACCACCTTTCTTTGGTACACAGTAGATAGGGCTTACCCAAGGGCTATCAGTGATTGGATAAATAATACCGGTATCGAGGAGTTTGACAATTTCTTATTTAACTACTTCTTGCATGTTTGGATTTAATCGTCTTTGTTTTTGAACAACTGGTTTCTTGTCTTCTACAAGTTGTATTTTATGCTTACAAAAAGACAGACAGATTCAAAGAATGTTTGTTGTTTTCCAAGCAAAGGCTTGCTTGTGCTTTTTAAGAACAAATATGAGCTTATTTTTGTTTTTTTCAGAAACCTAAGATGATATGACCACAAGAAGAAAAGAATGTTCTTTCAAGAATACGTATTCTAGATGTTCAAGAAGTTATTTGAATTCAAGATCCGAAGGAGGTTCTTTAAGAGATGTCTTGATTTTTATAATCGGTGTGAAAGATGCGAATTTCAAAGCAAGGATTTTACATTTTATAAAAATACTACATCTCATGACGTTTCTACATATAAAGAACTCGAAAAACCGATTTATAACGAAGGAGATACGACGATTACAAATTTATGATAATAATGCTTTGATAAAAATAATTTTATAAGAAGTTACTGTTCATCTTAGAAACATTTATTTTTGTAAACCTTCTAAATAAATAGAATTTTTAATTATGAGAATGTGCTCGAAAGAATCACTAAAATCGGAGCTAAAACGAATAAAATACGACGTTTACGATAATTAAAGTTTATAAAAGTAATTTTATATTCTATAAACAGTAAAAATTACTGTTCACCAGGGGACTTAAAAATACAAAAACGTAATATTTTGATATATCATCTTAATACAAAAGCGAAAACATATACAATGTGCAAAACGGGTTTAGAACGAGAAAAGATGGCTCATTATTTTACACTTGTGCACAATTTCCTTCTGACGTGAATAGTGTAGGTTCGTTTTTAAATAAATTTTGTGAACATTTTAGAATTACTTAAATAATTTTTATACGTGTTTTGAACTTTATAAATATTATTTTACAAAGGCGATATAACTATTTATACGATTATACGAGTACAAATACATGGTTATTAATTATCAAATGCGATTTCAATATTATTTCACAAATACAAATAGATGGTGATGTAGCTATATAGAATTATATATGGTGTTAGTTATTCGTAGTACTTAGTACTTATACGACCTATGTTTGATTAGGTTGCCTTCGGACTCGTCCGTGACTCTTTATTCACTCACTCGATTATTATTGATCACTTCGTTGTTGAGGTGAGTTTATAGCCCCACGTTTTACTAAGTTTTACATATACTTTTGGGGTGAGAATACATGCGTATTACAAACTCATTTTCATATTTGGATTTATAACTCGTTTACATAATCGCTTTACTTATGGACGCAAGTTGTTTTACAAAAATTATCTTTTCTGGATATTGTATACCATGCAATACTTACTGTTTTGGATATTGTATACCATGCAATACTTACCGTTTTGGATATTGTATACCATGCAATACTTACTGTTTTGAATATTGTATACCATGCAATACTTACCATTTTGGATATTGTATAGCATGCAATACTTATTGTTTTGGATATTGTATACCATGCAATACTTACTGTTTTGGATATTGTATACCATGCAATACTTACCGTTTTGGATATTGTATACCATGCAATACTTACTGTTTTGGATATTGTATACCATGCAATACTTACCATTTTGGATATTGTATACCATGCAATACTTACTGTTTTGGATATTGTATACCATGCAATACTTACCGTTTTGGATATTGTATACCATGCAATACTTACTGTTTTGAATATTGTATACCATGCAATACATACCTTAAAATAATTGCGGTCCAACATTTATACATACGTTTTTGGAGACTACTATAAGGATTTAAATGGTCATGCATACTTTACAAATCTCAGTATTCAACGTTTTAACAAACGCATTTTGAATGGTTTGTGTCTATACACATTCTAAGAAAACCTATATATGTAAGTTTATGCGTTACAAGTCTTGTATGGGCGAAACTTGTAACACAGTAAATTTATATATATAGTTTTGCGATTCACATTGATATTTTCATAAACCTATGAACTCACCAACTTTAATGTTGACACTTTTAAGCATGTTTTTCTCAGGTGAATTAGATGCTTCGCTTATTTGATGTGCATTGGAGTCCAAACTTTTCAAGAATACTTTTCAAACGACACTTAGAGGTTTTCTTCGATAGTCATTGCCATGTATTCATCGAATTCAGCAAAGAGTTTTTCTTTAAGAATAGTTCCCTCAATGGAATGAAGGATCAAGCTTCCTTCATCGAGAAGAGCATCGAAATATTCTTCTAAGATCTCATCGATAACGTCAATGCTAAAAAATGTATCATCGTTTGAATAGGAGTGTTTCATTGCAGAATCGATCGACAAGGTCATTTGTTCAGTTCCAACTCCAAGGTTGAGTTTTTTTTTCTTTACTCAAATTACTGCATCAGCAGTATGGAGAAAAGGTCTTCCTAAAATTAGAGGAACTTTACTATCTTCTTCCATTTTGAGAATAACAAAATCCATAGTAAAAGTGAATTTACCAACTTCGACGAGCAAATTTTTAGCTATTCCAATAGGGTATTGGAATGATCGGTCGGCTAATCTTACGCCCATTTTAGTGGGTTTGAGAGTTTTGAGAGATAATTGTGCGTATAGAGAATATGGCATAAGATTGATGCTAGCACCAAGGTCGGCTAAAGCATTACATGAGAAAGTATTGCTAAAGGTACATGGAATAAGAAAACTTTCAGGGTATCCGAGTTTGGGTGGAACTTTGTTTTGGATCATAGCGGAACTTTCATCGCTAAGAAAAGCGGATGAGATTTGTTCAAGTTTGTGCTTGTTGCTAACAAGTTCTTTGAGAAATTTGCCATAGTTGGGCATTCCTGCTAATACATCGACAAGGGGTACATTGATTCGAACAACTCGAATCATGTCGAGGAATTTACCATTTTGCGCTTCCATTTTCTCTTTTCGAAGGCGTTGAGGGTATGGGATCTTTGGGTTGTAAGGTTTGGGTGTTGGAATTTCTTTGACTGGTTTTGGGTTTTGAGTTTTAGGTTAAGGTGTAGATTCTTTATCTTCATCATCACTATCAAAATTGATAGGTATTTTAGAATCATTTTGTTGATCATTTGGGTTGGTGGGTGGGTCATAGCAGTTACCACTTCGTGTAAATACTGCATTTACATGCTCGTTTTGAGCTTGTGGTGGTTGATATGGTTTAGATGAGCTACCTTTTGGATTTGGTTAGGTGTTACTAGGAAGAGATCCAGAAGGTCGAGCAAATTGCTTGTCAGCAAGCTTGTCGAACTTTGCTTCTAAATTCTGGATTGAGGCTTGATGATTTTTGGTAGTTATTTTGAGTTTTGTTTTGAGATCCATAAACGTTTCTTTGACAAAAGAGTTGGTTAATTGTTGAGCTTTTATGAAATCGCTTAATTGTCTTTGAAGGTCTGGTTTATCATCAGAATTGGATAGATATTTGTCTCGATTATAATCGTTTCTTCCGCTTAAACGCCAATTATCACGATTTGAGTCACTGTCGCGGTAATCATTATAAAAACGTGTACGTCCGAAAGGTTGCACGAATTTTGCTTCTTCCTCGCGAGACATAGGTGTGTCATCATCGTTACAATCTGATTGATTTGAATGAGATTGGAGTTCTTTGTACTGAGCATCCAATTTCATGGTCATGGCATCCATTCGTGTCATAATTTTGTCAGTATCAGAATTGCTGCTACCTTCATCAGTGAAAGCAACAATTTTCTTGAGAGAAGATTTTGTTTTTTGGTTTTTAGCCCAATCGAGCTTGAGTAAGACTTTGTCTTCTAGAAGTTGATAAGCTTGATTTGGTGTTTTATATAGGAAAATACCACCAGCTGCGGCATTTAGAGCTTTTTGGGTTATTTCGCTTAGACCGTGATAAAAGATTTTTATGATATTGCCTTTGGTAAGATTGTCACCATGGCAATTTCTGAGCATTTCATTCATACGGAGCCAGGCATCAGTTAGAGTTTCATTTTCATGTTGGGAAAAGGCTCAGATTTCTCCGAGGAGTCTATCAAATAAGGCTGGGGGAAAGAATCGGCTAATAAAAGCGGTACGAAGTTCATCCCATGTTTCAATGGTTCCTTCGTTGAGTTCGTCTAACCAAGTTTTTGTTTCACCCGTGAGTGATAGGGAAAACATCATTAGGCGGACGGCTTCATTTTTGGTGTCTCAGTATTTAAACATGTCACATATTCCAAGGAATTCGTGAATGTGTTTGTGTGGATCAGTTCTAAATCTACCATCAAATTGGTTTCCTTTGACGAGGGTCAAGTAGTTACCATTAATGGCGAATTCGTTTGTGGTTTCAGGAATGGTGATTACGGAACTAGAAGTCAGAGCGACAACACGGTCAGCAGCCCACATGGGTTCATCATCCATGGGGTTGTAATTTTAAAGAATATTCTGAAAGTGACAAAAAATTATTGATATCAAGAATGGGTAGGTAGACAATTCTTGGTTGTGTTGGTCGTTCGTTCCTTCGTTCGAATGGGACTATCCTGTTTCGTCGACGAAGTCTACCATTCAGGTTTTGTTCAGGTTCAGATAATGGTTCGACAAGTTCAGAGTTGGAAGCACATATATGCATCCAATGTGAACTATTTGATGTTTCAGAGAA